>RJWT010042440.1:0-12136 GCA_004365215.1 Cuniculus paca
ATGGCATATATAGCTAAGTACAATAAATATAAATCAACTCATGACTCCAAGTAGAAGACAAAGAGTTCCAAACTCTATTAACAAAGTCTCAAATATGTGCTAAAATATGTGCTAAATCCTAAAAACAAAAAAAAAATGTGAAAGTAAAAGAATGGCGAAGAAAGCTATTTTATTAAATCAGACATAGAGTTTAAAGGCAAGAAGTACTATTAATGATAGAGTGGCATTTATAGCAAAAGAGTATTCAATAGAAATATATTATTCAGGAAATGATCAATAATGTATTTTAATAAGAGAGAAGTCCTTGTTGGTCTAATAAAGTGAGATGGTGACTGCAAAAGCCTGGCTATTGATAATTTAGCATGAACAAGAGCTGGAAGTGCAGTTTATGCTTTTCAGTTCAGATGAGAAAGGAGAGTAAAGGATAAGTCATGAGCCCCTAAAATCGAAGGTCTTATAAGATGGGGGAGACCTGAAAGTCTCTGATGAAAAAAAAAAAAACATTGCTACTACACAGCTTGTTGTTCCTGTGCATCGGGCTGGGTACAGAGGTAGCCTCATGCTGAAGATCTGGTCTTTTCTAGTTACTTTCTATGTAACCTTGATTCCTCAAGACTTTATTTCTCCTATCTAAAAATGATGATATTAATATTGACCTTACACGGTTATTCAATAAAATAAACATGCACAAATCTAAAGAGACACAGTGAAGTGTAATGAAGAAAATATTCTGAATTCTGTTCCCTTTAAAATGTAACATAACCTTAAGCTTTGCATACATACTTGAGACAATGTCTATATTTTTGTGTGTTCCAGGCGCTTTATCTGTCAAATTTAAACACCATTTGGTTGCTGAACTATTTCTGAGTTCTTCATGCTGCACTAGCTTTTATTTGCCAGAAACCTCAGAGAGGACTTCAACATGCAAACCCCATGTCTGATCACTGTGATTTGCCTGCCATTTAGAGATATTCTGGCATGAAAATTGCTTGAGGTCTGCTAAGGCAGTCCTTGAGTTTTTGCAGGAAGATTACAGAACAAAACAATGCAGAAAATACTTCTGTTTAGTAATACGATCTCATAGAAGATAACAGCAAATGCCACAAGTATACTTCAACTATTGACAGCAGCTAAGAAAACACTGCAGTAGGGAAGTCATTCCACATACAAGACCCAAGACATAAAATGCTAACATTTCTGCTATATTAAATATTAAACTCTGGATGTCATCCTCCTGACATTTTCAGCAAATGCAGAGACACTTGATGAGGAAAGAATAGAACATTAAATTGTACATTAAAAAGTAAGGGACAATCCTGGCAATTGAGGAATTCATTTCTCCTCTACATTGTTGTCTTGTAGTACTAAGGAAAGGCTTAATGCTGTTAATGATACCAGTAGTGGCCAGCATCACTCCCTCAAGGAATGGTTATCCTCTATTTAAATTGGCTGTCCTCATTCCTCAGCACCCCCTGCTGCATAATCTCTAAGAAAACACAGACATTTTCACTAGACCAGCATACTTCTCTCTCCAGATGTGGTCCTAAACATGCAGGAGAAACTACAAAGGGAAAGAAGCCCATCGGCATGATGAAAGCTCAGAATATCAATTTCAGAAGCCGAAGACAGAAGCTTTATACAGTAGGCACTTCGTATGGGGAAACTTTTTGTGTTTGGGGGCAAAAATCATATCACCTTTGCTCATGTCACTATTTTCATCTCTCATTTTTTAACACACCACATATGGTCATAGACTACACTGACTATGTGTCACCTTAGCTAAGCGGGGACCAAATAGCTCAGAATTTCTTCCTTTGAACAATTTCAGTTAGATTAGCATCAATAAAAGTGTGATATGGGAAGCTAAAATGAAGGCATAACCCCTGTGCTCTGAGGAATAGCACTAACTTCCATTTGTGTGCGAACTACAACTTATTTTCACTGTGATATTCCATGTGCCTCCCTCCTTCCTGATGGTGGACCTCAGAGTCAGGGACCTTAGGCAAACAAATGTTGCTTTATTGAAAACTCAAAATCATCACAAAGAGGCAATAACTTTCATACACTTTGGTACCTGTTCTACTTTCTCCAGGACCCACTCCCAACTATGTCCCTGAAAACACCAAGTAATTTAACAGTGACAGAATTAAAATTGTGATGTTTTTGGGATGTCCTCAGCCATTTACTTCTTAGCTTCTCTGCCCATGGTGTGGAGGCTTATTTTGTGTAATAACGTCCTCATTCTGTAATCTGCACAGTGATTCAGCTCTTACTATTCAACCTCAATTCACACAAGACCATGAAATGAAACAACAGTACACAAAGGTAAAAAAGATTTTGTTTTGCTTTGATTTTAAAATACAATCCTACAAGGGCTGGGGATCTAGCTCAGTGGTCTAAGCGCCTGCCTGGCCAAGTGCAAGGTCATGAGTTCAATCCCCGGTGCTGAAAAAAAAAATACATATACATATATATATATATATATATATATATATATATAACATCCTACATACCTATGTGTACTAGCAAAGGAATTTTTTTCAAAATATCTCCAACACTAATTTTTTCTATTTTAAAATGAAAAATGAATAAAAATGATGTTACAGAAGTTCGAAAAAAATAGGAGATTGACAATGGTTAATGTATTGCATATTGTTATCTTCAAAGTAGTTGCTCAGATCACAAGATATAGGCATGAAAAACTGATCAAACAATGAAAGCACAAAAAATTCTTTTTGATGAGCTAATAGGGATTAGTAGTATAATTATCTATCATATATATATAATATATATACAAGATATATAATAAAATCTTTTCCCTTCTTTCTTTTCTCTTTTCCTTCATCCCAGTTCTTTTCTTTTGAGCAGTTTCTTTCCCTTTCACTTTCACAATAACTGTTATACATTTTGGATCATATTTGCTCTTCCAGTTTCTTATACTAGGGAGACAATATGAGGTTCACACATGCAAGTCTGATTTACTTCACTTATGAGTATAGTCTCAAGTTGCATCCATTGATCTGTAAAAGCCTTGAGTTTATCCTTCTTTATAGCTGAGTAGTACTCTATTGTATAAACATACCACATCTTTTTTATCCATTCTATGATTGATGGGCATTTGGGTTGTTTCCAATATTTAGCTATTACAACTTGTGCTACTATAAACATGGGTACACATATATTGCTGTGGCATGATGTTTTCAGTTCTTCTGGGAAAATACCCTGAAGGGGAATAACTGGATGGAATGGGACCTCCAATTGTAGTTTTTGGATGACTCTCCACACTGATTTCCACAGTGGTTGCACCCATCTGCACTCCCAAAAATGGTGGACAAGCATTTCTTTTCCCCCACAGCCCCGCCAGTATTAGTTATTGGTTGAATTCTTCATGATAGCAATTCTTTCTGGAGATGGAATCTCAGTGTTGCTTTCATTTACATTTCTCAAATGACCAGTGACATTGAACATGTTTTCATATATTTATTTGCCATTTGTACTTTTTCATCTGAGAAGGGCATATTCATTTCAGATGACCATTTTTGGATTGGGTCTTTGAATTTAGGAGGCCTGATTTTTTTCAATTCTTTATATGTTCTAGATATAAGTCCTTTTTCTGAGAAACAGTTGGATAAACTTTTTTCTCATTCTGTGAATTTTCTTTTCATTCTGTTGTTGATTTCTTTTGATGTGCAAAAACATTTTAATAAAATGAGATCCTATGTATTCTTTGAAATACTTCCCGTGCAGTTTGAGTTTTGTTCATGAACTGTCGGCCTACCCCTGTGTCTTCAAGATTTCTACCTATCTTGTCTTCCAATAGATTCAGTGTTTCTGTTTTAATATATAGATCTTTCATCCATTTTGACTTCAGTTTAGCACATGATGATAAACATGGGTCTTGTTTTATTCTTTGGCATTTAGAAAATCAGCTTTTCCAGCACCAAAGAGGCTGTCTTTCTTCCAGGGAACATGCTTGGCCTCTTTATCAAAGATTGGGTGGGTGAGTGTGTTTGTAGTTGTGTCTGCATCTTCTAATGTGTTCCACTGATTCTTGGGTCTGTTTTTTTGCCAGTACCGTACTTATTTTATCAGAGTAACTTTGTAGTGTACTTTCAGGTCAAGTATTGTAATGTCTCCTGCCTTGCCTTTGCTGCCCAGGATTGCATTGCTCTTCCAGGTCTCTTCTGTTTCCAGATGAATTTTAGGAATGTTTTTTCTAGATCTGTCAGGTATGCTAATGGTATTTTGATCAGGATTGCATTAAATTTGTATAACAGTTTTGGGAGTATGAACATTGTCACAATGTTATTTCTTCCCATCTATGAGCAAAGGATATCTTTTCATTTTCTGATATCCTCTTCAATCTCCTTTTTTGGAGTAATATATTATTCAATATATAGACCTTTTATATTCTTTGTTAGATTGATTCCTAAATATTTCGGTTTTTTGGAAGCTATTGTGAATGGTGTTATTTCTCTAATTTCTCTCTCAGTGAATTTGTTGTTTATCTAACACTAATTTAGTAACAAGTTCAGACCCCATCATTTGCATGGCCTGGAGCAAAAAGTCAAATGGAGGTCAACATGGCATATTATATTAAACTTATGGATTATGTAATGAACCACAAATACTACATACCATCTTCAAACATCACAGGGATGAAGGTAGTGCACTGTCCTTAAAATGCTGTTCATTTTTTCATATAAATCACAGTAATATTATGATCTTCACTGTCTCTAACATTATGAGCCAGATTTCTACTGTAAACAGTAACAAAGTTTGTAGAGACCTAGTTAACATTTTAAGAGACATGTATTTATGTTAATTTGACTGCTTTGTAAAATTTTTGATACTGTAAAATATTCCTTAGCTTTCATGAACCACTCTCCCAAATATCTGGCTAATTCACTTAGGTTTCTGAATAGGATGATATAATTTATGTCTGCCTACAGCTCTGATTAAGGAAAAAGGTAAAAGTCAGATATAATTGAAAGATATTAGAAAGCTCTAGAAGCTAAGAGAACTAGAGAAGTCAAACTGTAGAGAGGGAGAAATCCTGGACAGGTGACAACTCATCAACCACTTTTCCTGGGAGTCCTTGACAATTTGATACAAGTAAAGCAGGCAGTAGATGTTTGGTGTAGACAGCGGATCTCATTAGAGAACAGAAAACATGGCAGAGTTTTTTCATGGTCTCGTGGCTCCACAGAGAAAAAACGGGAGAGGGAGAGAGGGAGAGAGAGACAGAGAGGGAGAGATAGGCAGAGAGAGACACTCTTGAGGGACTTCAGGGATGGTTTCTCCAATTTCACAAGGTGACTTGAAGCTTCATACCTAAAGAAGATCTACCGTAAATGATTCTTCCTGAAATTAGGAGTGAGACAAAGATCAGGATTTCTGTTCAATAGTATGACAAATGTTTAGGCAATTATAATAAAATGAGAAATAGAAAAAATATAAACATTGAAAAGAAATAAAATTGTTGTGGTACATGTATGACATTTTATGATTACAGTAAATCAAAGGAATCTGAAGACTGTTATGGTTCAGATCTAACATGTCTCTCAAAGTTCTCAAGTATTCAGAAATGGGACTTTAACAAGATGATTAGATCATAAAAATGCAAAAGTCATCAGTGGATTAGCTCATAGCTTAATGTACTGCCAGGAAGGGGGATCTAGCCAGCGATCAGCCACTAGAGGTGTGGCCTGGAAGGGTGTGTGCTCCTCTCCAGACCCTTCTTCTCTCTGTGCTTCATTGTGGCCATAAGGTGAACCACTGTGTGCCATCAGGCTTTCCACCAATGCCATTTCTAGGTTGAAACTAGCTACCTGCAGACTGAAACCACTGGAACCATAAGCCAAAATATACTCCCCTCCTAAAACTGCGGGTGTTGGTTATTCTGTCTCAGTAATGGAAAAGTGACTTCAAGGCACGATCAAAAAATATAGTGAACATTTAAATTAAAAACATATTACCATAAGACACACATTGACTCTCATTTCCCTCAAAATGCTCCCTTTTACATAGAATATATTTATACCATTATTCTAGGCATTTTCTAAACCAGTTGTGGAAAGCTTTGTGAATATATTTATTTACACTGTCTTGATGTATAACTTGGTGTGCTGAGTTGATTCAAACCATTTACTACTCACAGTCATCTTGACATTGGAAACAAGCCAGAATTGCACCGTGGCAGGTTCCATGAGTAAGGTGGGTAAGGACATGCTGCAATGTCTTCATGAGCCTGGTTTTCCATTGCATAGCACTTGTATTTTTTTTTACTGTACCTTGTAAGGACAATCATGAAAGAGGACTTCCAGAACTGCACAGAAAGTAGCAAGAATGATGGGGTAAGTGTGTTTAAAGTGAGGGGGAATATTTTGGGAAATTTACGGCAATGAGTCCTTTACTGTAAGAACAGACATCCTGTGTGTTTTCTATTCATTTCTCTGTTTGTGACATTCAAGGCTGTGTAAAATGCAAGGCCCAGGATGAGGACTGCTTTCGGGCTGGTCTACAGTGGCTCTGGTTCTAGTTAGAAATTAACTGCTACACTTGAACACTTGAATATAATTGTTTAGTATTTGTTCAATTACCACTACTACTTTTACCCTTTGTTTCTAAATATTTTTCTGTGTTTGGAGGTGATTTTGTCATAAAGTTTTGTTTCCTTTGCCATTTTATCTTCAGATTTAAAGCAAAGCATGTTTAAACCACATTACAAGAAAAAGCAAATGTAAAGAGAGAGAAACCTGGTCACAAATAACTCTGGATCTGTTTTAAAACTACTGATTTATAAATATTCATTTTAGTTAACTGTATGTATTCTCTGTGATGTTTGAAGAACGATCTAGCTCAATGTCTTCCAACAGTCTACACTGATTCTTTAAGTGTCATAATCAGCACCCTAAAACAGAACCCATGCCATTCATGGCCAATTCACTGTTAATTAAATGCATATACAAATAGAAAATCTTTTATCAAGGCAGTAAGTTCACTGGGGACTAGGACCATTGAGAAACAACGTAAGAAGGAGCTAGATTCATAGAGGAGAGCTGATAGTTACCACTTCCACTGGTCATCGCTGGAGAGTTTTGGAGGATTCCCTTCATCCTCACCCAGCAGCCAGCAGAGGCAACAGCAGCAGCTCTGTGTGTTTGGCTGCAGCACCCCCCGAAGGGTCTCCTGGGTAGACACCTGCCAGCATGAAAACAGATGCCACAGGGTGGGGTGGGAGGGGAAGTACAAAGCAAAGGGGTGAACTGGAAATTTCAGTTTTTAGAGTGAAAAGTTCTCTGGGAAGCTATACAATTATTTCCAAGGAAAAGTGGAAAAGAACAGCTGTATGTATGGTATAATTTTATGTAGTTTTTTTAAACATCATTTAAAAAATCAATGTACAGATGTCTAGAAGATGATTGGGAATTAAGAAAAAGTCCAAAAATAGGTCTGTGTGCCTAATTTAATTTCCTTCTACAACAGAATAACAGAATCAGAGAAACAGTGGTTATAATCAACCTTATTATCCAAAGAGGACTAAGCATAGTAAAAATGCAAAATATATCATGTTTGAATTTTAATTTCTAAGCCTGTGCCACTTACCAGTGTGTCTAAATGACAAAGATAGAAAGAAGGCAAGTTTGGATTTTCACTGGTGTAGAGATGAATTGTCATGAGTAAAGCCAGTATCACTGACATGGAAGACAGGAGTGACATGGGTCAAAGTATGAAGTGGAATTGCTCAAGTATGTCATGTCTTCTTCCCTGGTATCTTTATTAATTACTTATATGGAGGTCAACTGACTCTTGCATATGGCTGAGAAGTTTGTCCATCAAGTCTATTACTCCTGTTAGTGGAAAGTACATCTCTTCTCCCTGTACCTTTTGCTTCACTTAGTATCATATATTGAATTGTTCAAACTTTCAGTGAAGTATTACATTTTATTAGAATCCTTAAAATTAACTGAGGAAAACTGAAAAGATTGAAGGAAAGAGAATGAAACTGTCAAAACTAAAATTTTAGTTTAGGCTTCTGTCTGTATCTTCTCCATCGCTTCTTGTGTCTGCCACTTCAATATTTCTTACTTGAGTGACTATAAAGCCTTGTATTACCAAGATAGTCTGTTAATATCCTCCCAGATTTGCTTAAACTCAACAGCCTCTCTGCTGCTCAAAGCCATTCATTGCATTCTGTCTTCATAGCAAAGCTCATAGACCTTTCACAATCTAGATCCATTCTTTCTCTTCTTCTATTGCCAAAGAAATGATTGTATTTGCTCTGATTATTTGAAGAAACCATAATAAATTTGAAATATTTCTTTCTTGGTTTTCAAAATGTTCAATACAACTGATTTCAAATATGTATGCCTATAAATTTCCATGCAAGAATAGGTGATTTTCTAGACATATAATTAACTCCAATCTATAAAAGTGATTCACAATTACAGATTTTGAACCTCTGTGAAGTTACGAGTTATGATAAGGAATTTCTATACCTATTATCTTCAGTCTCAATAAATAATACATGTCTTACAGATATGTATACTGTTTACCAAATTTCAATAGAATGTGGTTTCTAATGCAACTAATTAAGAAAAATTGATTTAAAAGCATTGTCACTGACATCATAACAATTTTAACTTTTTATTTCTTTTTTTTTTTGGTGCTGGAGATACAACCCAGAATCTTATATATGCTGAACATGAACTCAACCACTGAGCTACATCTTTAAAGCCCCATAACAGCCTTTAAATCCAGTCTTTCTTCCCAACTTTACTTGCCTTCTGCCTGTTTTTCTCACCACCAAAGACTGCCCTCGATTTCATTGCCACATCAACCTTTTGGTTTCCTCAACTTTATCCCAATATTAGGTTGACTATCATTGTGTGGTCCTGTACAAAGGAAATTACTGAAATATTGCAGATTATTAAAAGTATTTGTGTCACACTCTATCACCTGTGTTATTTGGAAAAGTTTTAGAAAGTCCAAATCAGTAGCTCCTGAAAGATATAATTTACTAATTATGAGTTTAACTGCAGCATTTTGACTGCTAAGTGAATATAAAATGTAGCAACAAAATATTTTCTAAAACATTATCAACATACAAATAATCAGTGGTCTTTGATTATAGGAACAAGCAAAGATATTACATTGAAGAGAATTTTGAAAGAAATTTGCATAATAATCATGGGTGCTTGCATAGATAAACATTTCTTATAAACTTGTACTGAAAATTTATAGACAAAGCATTTTGGCATTTGTTTTATCATTTTAATAGCAAACTTTCAGATAAATGAGGAAATAGAAATTGCTTTTGAATAATCGGGCCAAAATAACTTAATACGTGATTACAAATTTTACCATACATCATGTGTAACCACAACAATCTGATGAAGATTACTCTATTGCCTCTTTACTTATTTCCAAGAAAAAGGTGATTTTTCTTGGAATTCGTTCACAACACACAGAAAAAATGAAGTTAGAAAACAATACTGAAAACAAAATAACTTATTTTGTGCCCTTCCCTTTTATTTCCCAAATTGTCCCAAAGTCCACTTTTGCTATTTTTCTGGATAAAAAGCCAGCAGGTAATGTGAAAATACCTACTCATTTCTCCAAAATATTTGCCAGGTTACTAGAAAAGCAACAAAACAGTCCTGACTGTGGTGATAACTGGAGTTGAGCCTGATTTGTATTTTTTAAGTGAATTGAGCCTTCTTGTAAAAGCAACTGTAAATTTAGGGGTGAAGCTCACATTGCTAAACCCTGTGGATTTTAAGGAAAGTGATTGTGTATTTTTACATCTCTGGTTTTTAGAGAGATGATTTTTGTTTAAAAGACAAGATTCTTCTACAAGTCTAAAGCAGCCATGCTCAATAAAAATCCATTATTGTTAGTAATAAAAGAAATAGTGAAAAAATGACAACACTAACAGAAATAGATCAAGGAAAGTTTGACCTTTGACTTTTTCCCAATTTAAAGTCTGTAGTTTTGGTTATCCTACAGTGGTTAGGGAGTCCATGATGCCACAGAATTGAGCTTGCTACCATGCAGGGGTGGTCACACAGTGAGACCCAAAAAGAGCTGCACCCCAACCCTTGGCCTCCCTCTGCAGACTTCTCAGCCTCTTCCTTAGCAGTAAGTCTACTTTTAAAAGGAGGGAGGGAATCTTCTCTACTTGCAAATTGAAAGTTGAGATTTTTAATTTGTATCTGCTATGCAGAACAAATACTAATTTAGGGTGAAGTATAAACTCTTATTAATCTAAAATTTTTCTTTCAGATTTTTTATCACTGGGTTGCTTTAATCATACCTGAAAAATAGATTTAATCATACAACAAGTATCTAATGATGTATCTTGTTTTTATCATCTAATATACTGTGTAATTTGTTTATGCTTGTGCAAACTTTCAATTTTATTTTAGAAAATAATGACTAACACATTTGTAGCATGTCAGACACTATTCTGAACACTTCAGTTTATACTGATGTAGTGAATATTCATAGCAATTCCATGCCTATGCTCAATATACTATTATTAACTCAGTTTCTCTCATTGAATAAACAAACTGAAGCACATAGAAGTTGAGTAACTTTACCACTTTAACACAGTGTGAAAAGGCCAAGCAGTGACACAAACCCAGGCAATCTGGTTCCAGAGTCCCTACTTTCACCCATAAGTTATCCTTTCTCTGATAGCTGTATCCCTGAATGCTACAAACTATATTTACAAAAGTTTCAGTAAATGTACTCCATAATTACACACGGAAGTTCAAAATAGTTGTTCCTTTTCTTCATTATTTTTTTCACTATTTATTCTGAAGCCATGTCATGGCAAACTATCTTTTAATGGGAAAGATATAATGCAATCTGAAGCCATTGATATATTAGAAGTCATTTTACTCTCTAAAGAAAATACTGGCTGCACAAGAAATTATGCCAGGAATCAAAACATAGAATCACTTCAAATTTAAAAGCTTCTGCACACCAAAGGAAACCACCACAAAAATTAAGAGACAACCTACACAGTGGGAAAAATTCTGCCAGCTGCTTCTTAGGTAGTACAATCCGTAAGAGCTAAACCTTGGAAACTGCTTATACATCCATCAACAGTTAAGTGGGTAAGAGTGTACACATTGACAGTACAATTGTCCTAGATGGTTTGTATATTCTTTGGCATATTGATGTGGTTTGTAATCTGTATGTATGGTTATCAACTTCATAAGGTCTTGTAAGATAAACAAATGAATCTGATGCTGGAAATATAAAATGAGGTTGGAAGGGGGGGAAGAAATTGAAATGTGTTAATTACATGTATTAATTCCCTACAGTGAATGTAGTCATTATGTACTGCAAACATGTACTAATAAAAGTCAAAGACAAGTCATTTTTTATCACCTATTGAATAAATCATCTACTTTAGTTAATAACTACAAATTTGTAGAACACAGTAAAGAAAGTTCAGAATGTCACTTTTCTCTCCATATTTTTACTTCCTTTATACATGCTATACCAAAAAATTGTAGTCACCCTACAAATTAGATTTCATTCATGTTTATTTTACATTATTATACTGGTTTAAATAAGATTTTTTTAAAAAATTTAACATAACTTAAGTCTTAAACTAGTTCCACAATTACAGACAACTACTATAAAACTATTTTTGTGGAAGTTCTTTCTAGAAGTGTATATAGACATCTAAAAACTCAAGGGAAATCGAATTACACAGAAGGAAACTTTTGAAACACAACAGGGAATTGTGTGCTACTTATGATCTGCCTATCATATTTTGTTTTTTGAAGGATCATGTGCGTAAATATTTCATTCACAATCTTTTGTATTGACTGATTCCATGAAATTTTAAAAATAGATTTAGCCAGGCATGACTTGTAATTCACACTTGTAATTCTAGCACTGGGGAGACTGAGCCATGAGAATCATTTGAGTTCAAGACCAGCCTGAACTGCATAGTGAGACATTGTCTCCAGAAAAAAAAATGATTTACAGTTGCCTGCTTCTTTTGAAAATTAACCAAGGCAAAAAAATAAAGATGTAATAAGCATCATCACCATAGAAATTAGAAAGAATGCATCTCAGAATAATGGCACTTGCTTAAAAAAAGATTAGACAA
>RJWT010042441.1:0-12134 GCA_004365215.1 Cuniculus paca
CCTCTCCTCTTTTGATTTTTAAATCCCTTACACTTTCTGAAGAAGTTCTGGAAGTTCTCTTATGTGAGTTTATTTAGTTGCACTATGGTAGTACCTGGATGTCCTGAGTCAATTCAAAATATTTACCTTTCATAGTTTTTTCACTTTGGGGAAGAAGCAGAAGTTGCAGAGCCAGAGCTGCTGACCAAGGTGAATTAAGACACACCATAGTATTTTACCAGCCTGCCCTTCCATCGAACAGCACATGACTGCAGAATTCATACATCATTAAAACATTCAAGACAGAGGACTTCTGGAACTGCTTCAAAAAGTGACGAGATGTATGTATTAAGGTGGGATATATATATTAAGAAGCAAGCAAGACTATACTGAGGGGATTAATGGTGATACTGCTTTTTCCACAATACATCTTTAAAATTTATACATTCACCTTATATTTTTTATCATACCTCATTTGTTACCTAGGGAAAGTCACTTAAGCATAAGGCCTCAGTTTTCTTCTCTGTGAGATGAAGAAATAAAAATGGACTAATTAGTGCTATCATGAATATTAATTAAGACATAGATATAAAGTTACTGGCTCAGTGTTTGGCCCATAGTAACAAATTTAACAAATTATCCTTTATTTACTTTTCTCCTTGCCCCTTGGTGTAATTAATATACTCCTCTCTCCACCTCTACTCTAAAATAGGCACATAACTTTTGAGAAAGTGATGAAATTCACTTACTGACCACATGCATTCTTTGTAAATACTTACATATATGTACATACACAGAAAACCACAAGGATATTCACGTGCACATGCCCTCGTCCCCATCAGTAAACACTGTAGTTACCATCACAATCTGTGAAAATTGAGATAAATTGAAAAAATATATTTTTAGAAAATTTCATCTATGTAACCTATTTCTCCTCTAATACTAGCTACTTTAGAGTTCAACTCATAATCTTATTGAAAAGAGATGCTAGTATATCTCCCATATTTGTTTTTAACTGTGTAAAACATCTTTGACCCTTCAGAGCAATATTGTCTTTCAAAGTACAGAAAGAAAAACCTGGACTCGACTTGGGGAATGAGCAATCAACCAGTTGCCAAATAACCTACAATTACTGACATATCACTCTGGAATATAATCTTGACTAGAAAGCTGTTCATCTAGCAAAATTTATGTTTCTTATGAATACTGTTTTAGGACAGAATATTTGCCAAATTATAGAAAATTGGGTCTCAGCTCCATCTCTAACAAGAACAGCCTGAAAAAATCATGACTTCTCAGTCCTCTTCTATTAATAATCTGCTATGACTTCATGATTCCCTGGAGATTTGTTTTGCTGTAAAATGTTGGATCACTGAATGGAAGAACAGAAAGTGTAGAAGAAAACACTGATAATTTTAAAGTGGACAAAAGTCAAGTTCACAGTTCACTGATATTTCAGGAACATGCATACGGTACACATCAGTTAACTGCTGCTGCTTCTTCAATAATGAAAGGAATATACAACTTAATAGGAAAAATGTTCAGGATTACTACTTGTGCTTTAAACTTACTAATTACTGTGTGAAAGCTGAAAGCTGTAGGAAAGTCATAAGAATACAGTGTGTCCCCGTGTAGGTTCATAGCTGTCATGAATGATGGTGGATGTAGGCACAGAGTACATGGAAGAGCAATACTCTTTGGAGACTTTGCATAAAGTAAAGAAAGTCTACCTACAGTTCTACGCCCTGCACAAAATTCCGAACACATTTTCCTACCACAAAGTCTACATTTATGAGCCAAATCAAAATCGTAAAGTATCTACTCCTCGTTTTATGTAAATTGCACAAAATGAAATTCAGAGTTTTAGAAATGGTGTTCTTTTAAAGTTTCAAACATATTGCAAGAAGAACTCCAAATAAATCAGGGTCAACATGGTGTCACAAGGCAGCTTTTCACCTCACACTTTCTTATTGCAGCTTTCTGTATTTTTGACTTTTCACTTATTTCAGTGCCTTGCAGCTCTCAGCACCACATGCCATCCACCAAAATAGAACCTGTAAGTGACTCTCGGATGGATAGGAACATAAATGGAGCATCAAGAAGCCATACATGTTCTTCTGAAAATAGTTAGGTTTTTCTTCAGTTGGTATAAATTGTGATCATTGCAAAAAAGAAGGGAATGAAAGATTGAGAGATGGTTACTCAATTCTTAATTCTTTATAGAATTCAGTGATATTAGAGACAAAACTTGTACCTCTTTCACTACATTCCCAAGATGTAACAGAATACTGGACTTAGAATGGATACGTAACAACCATTTTTAAAAGTTGTTAGTCTGGAAGCCAAAAGATTAGATTTTATGTGCACTGTAGAAAAAGAAAATACAACTCAGAAACATTTTGTTGGATAAATCAAAATTATCTGAATCATTTTAGTTAGTACCAAAAACACATATTGTAGATATTAAAAAATACTAATGAAACTGCCTTATGCTCTGGGTTCAATATTGTGTTCTCAAATAATGTTTTCAGTATTTGTTGTGAAAAGATATGTACATATTTTAGATTTTTTTGATGGGCATGAGATAATTTGCAAAGATATTTTGTAATATATTTGTAAATAAAACAATAACAATAAAGTCAAAATAACTCCCCAATAGGGATGCAAATAAAATAAATTTAATTTTTCCTTTTCCCTGAATGATTCATTGAGTTGAAAAGATTACCAAGCAAAAATTGTCACAGAGAGGGAAAGTGAGAAGATAAGAAGGCACTAAAATTAAAATTGGGCTGACAAATTACTATAACTAGCTGTAAATGAAAGATGACCATTTGTTTTCACATCCCAAAATAGAATAGCTGATGTCACAGATTACAGACTAGCTATTTGAAGTGTTTAACTACTGCAAAACAGAAGGTCTGGAGAGAGAGTAGTCTAGTAAAAAGGCAATTCTGTAAGAAGTTTGACAAGCTAGAAAAAGAGAGAGGAGATTAAATCTTTATCGTTTTCTTGAAAACATGTGTCAGCATCACTCTGATTTTTGTGTGTCTCAAAACTGAGAACTGTTATATGCTATCTTCAGTAAGCATTTGCTGTTAAATACTAAGGAAAAGAGAAAAAAGGAAGGTTAGTAGTACATTCAGATATTCATTAACCTATTAGGATTTTCTCTATAATAAGTACAAGTAAATTTTAAAAGTGCCACCCATAAAGAGCAGAGTGCATAAAGCAATCTAATTGAAATTTCCAGGACAATTGAAGTTTAAAAGAGGTTACGCAACAATAAATAACATTTTTAAAGGAGAAAAGGAAATCCAAAAGTTTCAACAACAGTTATCCAGAATTTTTCACTAATTGAGATTAAATGAACAAAGACTCAACAATATATTTATCCTTTATCTTCATTCTTATCACTTACAAATATTTCCAAATGAAACTTTTTTGGGACAATGAGGAATATCTTGATACAGTAATGAAGCACACTTACTGGAGTTTATGAAGACTTAACTGAATGATGGAGTCTCAGTTATTCTGTTTCACAGTTTATTTTCAGACTTAGCTTTACATCCTGTTCAATGCTTAAAGTGCAGTACGTGGGAAGGTGTGAAGGTGAGCTTAGGTATGGGCGACAGAGAGAATCTGAACTATATGTGAATGCCATGAGACGGTGACAATATCTCAAACTCAATCTAATAAAACTTCTCAAACTAACTTTCAGTATATAGAAAATGGAACAGAAGAACTTGGTGAAGGATAGAATGGAAGTCAAATTATCAATATTTATATGTGGGGAGAATAAGAAGACAACACAATTCTGTCAAAAAATAAACTGATACCAAGCAAAGAAAAATGACAAATGAATTAAAAGATGTAACAGCATAACAATGTGGAATGGCTAAAAATTTTGTTAGTAACTAAAATTAATCATTTATAATACATTTATATAACAATGGAACCCTGGGTATATCATGACAGTAAGCAATAATCGCTTATATTGTTAAAATTAATACTGAGTTATAGTTATGTTTAAAAACTTCCTACATTCTCAAATTTATTAAAGATAAAATGATGAATGTTTGGAATTGTTTCAGCATTCTCTATGGCTGTTAGTTTGATATGAAGTATTGAAATAAGTCACATGGTTAAAAATCATTTAAGCTTTGTAGTGTGTATGTAAAGTTTATAACATGAATAACTCTACTTTTTACACATTTTGAAATTTGACAATTAAAAAATTAAGCAAGTGAGAACTACATGGTATGAAGTGAAGCAATGAGACAACGTGAAATTATGTTCAGGTAGTCTACATTTAATTTTTCCGAAGTTCTCACTTTCAATACCCATAATAACTTTAACATTTGTGCCTGAATTTTGAGGAAGACTACACTTAAAGATTTAAAACAAGAGAATTGTGCACAGTTCAATGAGAAGTTTAAACCATGTTGCATGAGTCCCCTATATATTTTAAATTCTTCTATGAATAAAATTCATAATTCTTACAGTAAATTGCAAAGACTCATGACCTACTTCTGGTTGCTGCCCAAATTTTCAGAGACTTTTGCCTGACTATATTTTCCAAAATATAACAGCTCCCCTTCTTTATCAAGCTTTATCTTTCCTTATAACACTGACTCAGATTAAATAATGGTTTCCGTTTTGATGTTCAGTGTTTTTCTTTTTCTCAGGATGTAACATTCATAATCAGTATTTTGCTTTGTTCATGGCTGTGATCTTAGCACTGACATCAAGATTTAACACATATTGGGTACTGATCGCACACTTTCCAAAAACAAATTCAGTAATCCAAACAAATGTATCATGACTGATACTACTCTGATTTTTGCTAGAATACTTTTGTCAAGTGTGTATTTTATTGCTGGGCAGCAGTATTTGTTGTAAATTGTTCCCTCAGTAATAAACTGAATATGACTTGCTCTGCTTTCCATCCTTTGCTCTAAATTGTCCCTACAGGTGCTATGTAAATGGCCTGCCATCTGCCATTGCATACGGAGGAGCTCCCTTTCTCAGTGAAAGCTTGACCAAGGGTGTCCCCTGCCTGGAGTCGCAAGACTGTGTCGTAGTGTTTATTTGTGACCCATAAGCAGTTATCATACAAGGTTAAGTTGATACTGTGGAGTGCTGCCAGAGCCATGTCTGGCATCTACTGAATCTCTACCTCTCTTTCTCTCCTTGGCTCAACTCCATCACAGATGGGCAGGATTGCTTTGTATGTCCTGAAACAGAATGGTCGGGATTAAATTGCCTTTCTCAGACGGTGCAGGTATCTATCACTGAAAGTCAGTTGCACTAACAGAAGGAGCCCTAAAAATAAACCCCCTCAACCCCACCAACTCTTTCTTGAGAAAAACTACCTTTATTTTTACAAAGGTAACCATTCTCAAGGATAATACATGCAATTTGCTGAGACTGGAAAATGAAAGAAAATCCAAAACTCAATTTACTATGTGAGCCTGTATATCACTTTAATAAGGGCCTTGAAAGAAAAACTAAAGTTGTTCAGATTCACATACTCCAATATCCACTGAATAGATAAAAGAATATTGACACCAGAAAGAACCAATAGGGTGCAGGTTAGAAATCTGCCATTAATTTACTATGAAATTGGAGCTGTGTATTGAAAGGAATTCATAAAGAGGATTCATATGAACAATGCATTTCTGAATTACAGTGACATATTGGCATCTAGTAAGTTGGAAGAATGTTTTTGAACTTTCCATAATGTTTGTAGGAATGATATAAAATTTTTGGAGTGGTGGCAAGATAAATTCACTTCATCAAGTTCTTGCATAAGAAAAATGCATTTTATCCAAGATTATCCTGAGATTACTACATATTTTAAAAAAATGAGAATAGGGCTGGGGATCTAGCTCAGCGGTCTAAGCGCCTGCCCGGCAAGCGTGAGGTTGTGAGTTCAATCCCCGGTGCCGCAAAAAAAATAAATAAAATAAAATAAAAAAATAAAAATAAAAAAATGAGAATAATGAGCATTTGAATATTTTCAGCACAAGTATGCATACATCACTCACACAGTTCATGTTTCTTAAATAAATTTAACAATAATAAAAAAATTAATAATTTTTCATTAGTAAAGCATCATATTTATATTCTTCCTAAGGATGCGGAAAGAAGAAAAGAGAATTCACTGAGTAGATTCAAATTGCTTATTGGGAAATTATCCTTAGGAGAAATTTTTTGTTACTATTAATTTTCTTGGTACAATTTAGATACAAATGCTGGTCACATTCATCATACTGAATTTATACATATACATGATATATCTTGGTTCTTCTATTTTTTCCCATTCCCTTCCTTACTTCACGTCCTCTTTGCTTCCTTATTTGCAAAGCTTTGTTTGCATTTTATCTTCTATTATATTTTTCTAATCATGTCCTTTCCTTTCTTTCCCCCTCCCGTCTCCACAGTTCCCCTTTGCTATTGAACATTTTTCCTATTTCACAATATATATTATACATTTTGGTTCATACATACACTTTCAGTTTCTCACATTATACAGACAATATTTATGCAATATTTATGTGTCGAATTTACTTCACTTAAGAGTTAGGTCTCAAGGTCCATCCATTTAACTATAAATGCCTCAAATTTATTTTTTCTTTATGACTGAGTAGTACTCTATTGCATAACAAACCCACATCAGTTGATGGGCATTTTGGTTGTTTCCAAGATTTAGCTATTATAAACTGTGGTGCTATAAAAATCTGTACACATATTTCACTGTGATATGTTTTTAATTCTTTGGGGAAGATACTAAGAAGGTGAGTAGCAGGGAAGAAATGCGACCTCTAGTCCTAGGTTTTTTAGGAATCTGCACACTGATTTCCAGAGTGGTTGAACCAGTCTGCCCTCCCACCAACACTGGAGAGTGGTTACTTTTTCCACATAACCCTTCCAGCATTAGTTATTGGTTGATTTCTTGATGATAGCCATTTATTATGGAGTGAGATGGGATCTCAGCATGGTTTTAACTTGCATCTCTCAAATGACCACTGAGAGTCAGTATGTTTTCATATATTTATTTTCCATTTGTACTTCTTCATCTGAGAAGCATCTATGCAATTCAGATGCCCATTTTTGAATTGGGTCTTTAAGTTTGGGGGAGGTCTGATTTTTTTTCAAGTCTTTATATGTTCTAGATAATAGTACTTTGTCTGAAGAACAACAAGCTACAATCTGTTCCCTGCTCTATGAGTTGTCTTTGGTGATTTCTTTAGCTATGCTAAATCTTTTTAATAAGATGGTTTAATAAGAAACCATTCTGTTTCAGGATATACAAATCAATCCTGACCATCTGTGATGGAGTTGAGCCAAGGAGAGAAAGAGAAGCAGAGATTCAGTAGATGCCAGACATGGCTCTGGCAGCACTCCACAGTATCAACATAACCTGTCTGATAACTGCTTATGGTCACAAATAAACACTACAACACAGTCTTGCGACTCCAGGCAGGGGACACCCTTGATCAATAATAATTTGAATAAAATATTCAAATCTTTAATAAGTTGTTGATTCTTTTTAGTATTTCCTGTGGAATTGCAGTTTTGTTCATGAAGTCTTTGCCTACGCCTATGACTTCAAGAGTTCTACCTATTGTCTCTTCCAGCAGATTTAGAGTTTCTGTTTTAATCTTTAGATCTTTGATCCATTTTGGTTTTAGTTTAGGTGCATGGGTCTAGTTTTAGTCTCTGGAATGTGGAAAACCATTTTTTTCAGCACCATTTATTAAAGAGGCTATCTTTCTTCCAGTGAAGATGTTTGTCCCTTTATCAAAATAAGATTGCTAAATGTTTTTGGAGTTTTTTATGCATCTTTTAATCTGTTCCAGTTATCATTGGTTTTTTGTTTGTTTTTTTTTTTGCCAGCACCATGCTGTTTATATCACAGTAGCTCTGTAGTATAATTTCAAATCAGGGAATGTGAAGCCTCCCCTTTGTTGTCCAGAATTGTTTGTGCTACTCCAGGTCTCTTCTGGTTCCAAATGAATTTTAGGAATGTTTTGTCTAGTTCTGTGAGTTTGATTGAGATTGCATTAAATCTGTATAACAATTTTCGGAGTATGGTCGTTTTTACTGTGTTGGTTCTTTCCACCTGAGAGCTAAGGATATCTTTCCATTTTCTGCTATCCTCCCTGATCTCCTCTTTCATCATACCAGTCTTCAATGTAGAGATCTTTACTTCCTTTGTTAGACTGATTCCTAAGTATTTCATCTTTTTTTCATTGCTATTCTGAAAGGTGTGGATAACATAATTTCTCTCTCAATGAGTTTGTTATTTGTGTAGAGCAATGATGCTGATTTCTGAATGTTGATTTTGCATGTAGTTATGCTACTCAATTTGCCTAATAAATCTAGAAGTCTTTTGGTGGAGTTTTTGGGGTCGTCTATGTAGAGTATCATATCATCTGGAAAAATGATAATTTAATATCTTCTTTTCCTCTCTTTATTGCTTTTATTTCTTTTTCTTGTTTAGTTGCTCTGGCTAATGTGTCCAAACTATATCAAGTAGCAGTGATGATAGAGGAAATCCTTGTCTTGTTCCTGATTTTAAAGTGAATGCTTTCAGTTTTTAACTATTTAGTATGATGATGACTGGTGGTTTGTCATAAATGGCTTTTATCAGATTGAGATAAAGACCATCTATTCCAATTGTCTATAGGGATTTATCATGAATAGATGTTGGACTTTGTCAAATTCTTTTTCTGTGTCTATGGATATGAACACGTGAATTTTGTCTTTGGCCTTGTTTATATACTGTATTACATTTATTGATCAGTGTATGTTGAGGCATCCCTGCATCCCTGGCATCAATCCTACTTGGTCATGGTGTATAATCTTCAGAATGATTTGCTGCATTCTATTTGCCAGGATGTTACTGAGGATTCTTGCATCTGTGTTAATCAGGGAGATTGGCCTGCAGTTCTTTTTTTGTTGGGTCTTTCTTTGGTTCTGGTATCACAGTAATACTTGCTTTCAAGAATGACTTTGGAAGTACTGCTTTCCTTTCAATTTTATTAAAGAATTTGAGTAGAAATGGCATTATTTTTTTTCTAAATTTCTTATAGAATTCAGCAATGACTCTATTAGGACCTGGGCTTTTCTTTGTTGGTTAGTATTTGGTTATATTTTTTATTTCATTGACTGAAATTGGATTATTTAGAATTTTTATATTTTCTGGATTCAACTTTGGTAATTTATATGTATCTAGGTATCTGTCCATTTGTTCTGTGTTTTCAATCTTATTAAAGTTTCTCAAAGTAGTTACTGATAATCTTCAGGTTTTCTACAGGATCCACTGTGATTTCATTCTTTTCATTCTTAATTGCATAGATTTGAGTCTCTTCTTTCCCTTTTTTTGATAAGATTGGATTGTCAATTGTATTTAATCTTTCGAACAACTAGCTCTTTGATTCATTGACTTTATGTTATTTTCTTAGTCTCAATTTCATTAATTTCTGCTCTGATCTTTATAATTTTCCTCCTTATATGAACTTTGGGCTTGATTTGTTCTTTTTCCAGAAATTTGAGGTTCAACATTAGGTTGTTTATTTGAGCTCATTCTGTTTTCCTGATGTAAAAATTGACTACTATAATGTTCCATCTTAGGACTGCTTTAATTGAGTTCCATAAGTACCAGTATGTTGTATTGGCATTATCATTTAATTACAGATAATATTTAATTTTTTCTTTAATATCATTTGTGACCCATCATTTGTTCAGTAGGGTGTTATTTAATTTCTATGTGTTTATGGAGTTTTGTGGTTTCTTTTGGCATTGATTTTCAATTTCATTGCACTATGATCAGATAATACACATAGAATAATTTCAACTTTTTTGACTTACTAAAGCATGTTTTATGGGCTAGTATGTGGTCTGTTTTGGAGACAATCACATGCAAAGCTGAGAAGCATGTGTATTCTAATATTGTGGGGTGGAATACTCTGTAGAGATCTAAGTGTATTAGTTCACAGGTTTGGTTCAGTTCTGATATTTTTGTTATTGTTGATTTTTTTTTGTCTAGTTAATTTATCTATTTGTGACATTGGGCTATTGAAATCTCCTCATTGCAGATGTGTCAGTGCTTATTTGCTATTTCATATGCTTTAATATTTCTTTTATATGATAGGGTGCACCTGTATAAATTTATGATTGTTATCTCATCTTGGAGTTTTCCCCTAACAATTATGTAGTGACCTTCTTTAACTCTTTTGATCAGTCTTGGCTTGAAGTTTACATTGGCTGCAAATATAATAGCTATCTCTGCTTCTTAAAATGTCTTGTCACACAGAGTATTGTTTTTCATCCTTTGAGTATCAATCTGTAAATTTCTTTTTAAAATTTAAGTGTATTTCTTGACTACAACATATTGTTGGACCTTATTTCTTGATCCACTCTTCTACTCTGCTTCTTTTGATTGTTAAATTGAAACCACTTACACTGATAATTGTAACTATTATGTATTAGTTTGTTCTTGTCATTTTATTTTCGTGCCAATGAATCCTGTCTTTTTCCTCTGTTTAATTGCTTGCACTACCTGGTGGCTTCTTTCTTTTGATACTCTTGTAATTGCTTTGTTTTCTGTTTCTAGAATATCTTTCAGAACACATTGTAGACCTAGTTTAGTGGTATGAATTTCTTCAGTTGTTCTCTGTCATGGAAATATTTCATTTCTCCATTATTTCTGGGAGATAATTTTTCAGAATACACTAGTCTAGGTTGGATGTTGTTTTCTTTCAGTACTTAAAATACTTTGCTCCAACCTCTCCTTCACTCAAGTGTTTGTGCTGAGAAGTCTACTGTGATTTTAATGGGCTTTCCTCTATATACAATTTGTTTCTTTTATCCAGTAGCTTTTCATATTCTGTTGTTATGCTGTGTTTCTGGAATCTTGAATATTATATGCCTAAGTGTAGATTTATTTTGGTCATGACTAATTGGAGTTCTATATGTATCACTTATATATATGTCAAATTCTTTTTCAGTGTGGTTGGTAAGTTTTCTGGTATTCTGTGAACAGGTTTTTAATGTTGTTTTTTTGCTGATTTCTGCTCTTTTATTGACACAGATCAATTTCATGATGCTCTTTTTTCTATCATGCAGTTGTTGGATTTTTTTCATGGTCCCTTGTTATTTTTAAGAGATCTTTTTCATGATTGCTAACTGTGATTCTATCATCTAGGTCTAAGATTCTATCTTTGCTTTTGTTTATTTGGTTTTGCACACTTTCAGTGGGGTAATTAATTTCCTGGATATCTGTTTGAATATGTTTCATGGATTTCATTTCTTTCCTATGTTAGGCATCCATAATTTCCAACATTTTTCTATGCTCTTGGTGTTTTTTTTTTTAAATTTATCTCTGTATTTGCTGAGCAAGTCCTTCATTATGGTTGTCATCTCTTTTTTCACCTGAGAGACTATTTTTGTTCTATTTTCCTCTGTAGCCTCATATATCTCTGTTTTATTTCTGGTGCTGTCATTCCATAAAATTCAGGTGGGTGCCTTCTGATTTCTGGTATCTCATTTTTCCTTGGATTTTCCTTGGGTGGGCTGGAATACTTGAGTTGCATTTTAAATTGTAATTTGTTTTCTATGTTGTTACTTGTATTTTTCTTATGTCAGGTAGCTTTATCAATGGTATAGAGGCTTCTCTTAAGAAATGTCTATACCTCTAAGATGCCTTCTTTTTGTTGCCTCTACTTGTTGCCTAGTTGATGCCATTTGTTGGGAATGAGAAGTTGCTATCTGTTTGGCTTAGCACCCAACCCTTTGGTACTGGACTACAGGGATGGTTATGACCCCAGAATGTCACAGTGTTGTCATACACACATGAACAACTGATTGTAATAGGTATGGCAACCCAGCAAATGTAGTACAATTAGGAATAATAACATCATCAAGTACAGCCTAGAAACTGGCAAACTGTAGTAACTACTAATTTGGTACCTCTAGTCATAAGAACAAGATCTACAGTTATATAACAGCGTCCGATGTATGCTAGGAACTTGCATTCAGTGAGTTTCCCTTGGTAGAGTGATTTTGTCATGTGGGGAAGGAGAATTTAAGAGGACTATGGTATAAGACAGTGATTACTGAAGAGAAATATAGTAATAGCAAGGCTGAAG
>RJWT010042442.1:0-12132 GCA_004365215.1 Cuniculus paca
ATTTGATAAAATTATGTGGCCGTTTATAATAAAAACTCAGTAAAAGAGAAAAGCACTGCTCTTTTGGCCTACAAAAGCTATTTAAAAAACACAGCAATAGTGTTTGAGGAAGATTAGAAACAAGATGAATTTGCTATCTAGAAAGACAATAGACCAGGACATCCAGAGCCAAGCCTCTGCCCGTGAGTCAGCATCAGCGTGCACTTTGGGGAGGGAGAACTATACCTGTCCCACCAGAAACAGCACCATGTGCTGTTGGCCGTGGAACTGGGACCTCCAGAGCCAAGCCTCTCCCCATGAGCCCCTGCTGGCAGAGGGACAGTTAGATCTCAGCTCCTTCAGGCTTGTGGGCTGACAAACAAAAGTGTCAACCCCCTCCCCCAAGCGACTGGGGATCCAGAGAAACACAGGTTCTAGTGATAGTTATTAAAGTGAAATGCAACTGAAAGCCTGTGGTGCTTTGGTGTTTCACTGACCTTGTAGGTCTAGAGCCAGTGGTCTGATCATCTGTTCAGAAGATAGCAGTATGCAGCATGACATCTGGGGGGGTCTCCTTCTGAGGGTGGTAGCCATTGTTGATTCCCTATAGTCTCTCTCTGAAGTCCTACATTGTTAATTGTTTTGTTGGGTTGGGTTTTATTCTCTTTTGCTTTGTTTGATTCTGTTATACCCAGTGACATGAGCAGCTATTTCAATAATAGTAAAACATATATGGTAGCCATTTTGAATTTACTGTTGTCTTGTTTTATAGTCTTTTACTGTATTCATTGTTTTGTTTTTACTGTTTTTATTCTATTCTGTTCTGTTTGATTGTTACTGTGTTCAAAGGTATCTGCAGCTGTTTTGTGGACAACAAAAGGCATTATGGTGACTATTGTTGATTTTGTAATGTTGCAAAGTCCTGTATCACTTACTCTGGTTAGTTCTGATTTTATTCTGTTTTATTTTCCTTTGTTGTATCCTCTTTAAAATAAAACTTAAAAAAAGGAAAGAAAAGAAGAAAAAAGAAAGACAATGGAGAAAGACACAACTGTTTAAAGCGGCTGCATCAGGGGTGTGGCAGTGTTTTGTTGGTTTGCCCTGATTTCAAGGACATGCAGGTTGTTCCCAACTTTTGCTGTTATATGTCCTGTGTCAAAGACAAACTACTGTAGGTACATCATTTTTAATGTAAGCCATTATATAACTTAAAAAAATATCCTAAAGGGAGAGTCTAGGTCAAAGGGAACAAGCACTGGATATAGGAGAGCTGTACAGACAGCATCAGTGGGTATGTCTTACCTATCTATGTGCTCCTGAGAGAGAGCCCAAGGGGCCTGTCCACCAGTGCCCCTGGCAGTGTTGTCTTCTGGCTTTATCAGTCTGGGGGCGAAACACATCAGTGTGGACTAAAACAGTATACATCTGATTGTTATGAATGAGGGAGATTATTTCTCATCTACTTAAGAGCCATTGTATTTTGTTTTCTAGAAAATTTCTGTTCATATTTGTTGCCTGTTTTCTATTGACTTATTGGGTTTCTTTCTTTCTTTCTTTCTTTCTTTCTTTCTTTCTTTCTTATGAGAGATTAAACTCAGGGCCTTTTTTATTCTTTTAATTTTGAAAGAGGAACTTGGTACATCGCTAAGTTACCCAGGCTGGACTCAAACTTAAAACTCATGCCTCAGCCTCCCAGAGTGCTTTGCTGGGATCACAGGTATGGCACCTGGCTTTGCTCCTTTTTTTTTTTTTTTAATTGTTTGTGTCCATGAGGCTGATGGCTCTGAAATCAGTAACCACAAGGTAAAAAGCAAAGAGCTACTCCTCGGCAAAGAGAAATACACCTGAGGAGGTTTCACCATAAGGAATAGTATCAGGAAATAAGAGTGGAGATAGAGAGGCACCAAGGCAGAGATGTGGCTCTGAGTCCAAGGCTCTTGTTATTTCTATAGATTCATGGCTGAATCTCCAGATCCTGACCATCAGTAACAGAAGGGCCATCTGTCTGCAGCTCACCTACTGGATCTTATGCAAGCACTGTGAGTCAGTAGGTTTCCAGTTCTGCTGCTAACCTGGGAAACCTGCTCATGAGTGGCCATGGTTGTAGAAACAGGCATTATTTTCATACCTCAGGTTACAAAACAAAACCACTGGGACCTATGATCAAGAAGCCATGGAAACAGGGCTGGTATCTGATGGGGGAGAAAAAACAACATATTTTACTATGCCATGTTAGTTAGACATTATGTTGGGAGCAATGGAAGCTGGAAATTGACCACACCTACGGGGGCCAGCCAGCTGGTTCCAAGAACAAAGACCTCCCACAGTGAGCTGCAAAAACAAGTGACTCCAAGTCCCAAAACAACAAGCCCTTAGGTTACCATACATGCAGATTACTAGGCAACTGGGTGTCAAGTGACATTAAGTTGCTAAATGTATAAGTAAACACCCCTACAGTGAGAGGGCAGTTCCTTTCTTCCCATCAGGAGAGAGGGCTCCACTTGACCTCAGCTTTCCTCTTTTCTGTATTTTCCTATCCTCTCATGCTCCTTCTCCCTGAGAACATCAAGAGCTGCACTGGTCATGGCAGCATTATTGTAAATGTTTTATGGGGATTAGTACATAATTCTTACATCTGTATTAATTATTAGGAATTACTAAAATGAGCACAGATATCAGGTTCACTGAGAAAATATAGTGAGCTTCCTGAAAGAAATTGTTTGAAGAACTATTTAAATTTAAGAATGTCTTGAAATCTCTGGAGGAAATTTAAAATCTTTCTTTTCCTCATTTAGAGAAAATCTACTCACACTTGATTAGTTCCATTACAATGTAGGTCAAAGTGGGTTTGAAGGTGCTGTTGAGTTTTGTCCTTTGAGTGAAAAGGTCCTATCAGGCACAGCCATCTGTCTGCTTCCAGGCTGCCATGTCCCTGCCCCACCCTCTCAGTGCTTGTCTGATCACCCTCACGCAGGACAGGAAGCTTCCTGCCCCAGGGAATGGTGGGGGTGCGATTCAAGGGGACAAGGCCCAGAAAGGCCCAGCAGTGGGAGATGTGGACCTTCCAGTGTGTGCAAAGCCTCCTTTCTACCTATTTATTTTTTTAATTATGAATTTATTCCAGCAGTAAAAATAAAACTAGAGAAATACATGGCAGTTTAGAAAGATACAAGGAGTGGCAGAAGTTGAGACATCTGGCAGGGGAGCATGTGAGGGAGAGGCCTAGGTCCTGGTCACGGGACCTTCTAACAAACATTATGCATTTGGCCTGCTTGGGACATCTCTAGACCTTGTACCTTTCAGAGGCCTGGTGGGCGAGCATCACTATAACTAGAGTAGAGAGGAGAGGACTCCCCAGCCAGTCTCTGAGCCGACCATTTCACAGCTCTCTTGCTTTGGTTTCTGGCATCCTCACCAGCCACCCATGACCTGGCCAGAGCAGCAGGCTGCATGCCCTCTCTGTATAGTAGAAACCTGCCTTCTGCACTGAGCCCGACCCACTGCACTGCCCTCATGTCCTGCTTAGGGTGAGCCTCGGGCTCCGAATCCAGTGCAGCTACAGGTCTGCACAGAAGGTTCCTCCATGTGAGGGGTCTGTGCAGGTGTAGAGCTGCCCAGCCGCCTGCCCTGGGTGCTCTGGGAAGAGGGCGCAAGGCCCAGTCCTGAAAGCTTCTCCATTTTCGATTTAGGATGCACTCCATCTTGAAATTCATTGAGAGGGAGGCTTGGAAGTTTTGTTTTTGTTTTTTTATTTAGAATAAGAACATGATGTTCTTTATAATTAAGATAGGTAACTCTGAAAGAAAGAGATGGAGGGACAACCGGGCCAACAAGTGTGACAGGATACAGCTGACACAAGGCTCTGCTCCTTAGTCACTGTAATCCTGCAGGTCTGGACGAGGTGGAGCATGGAGGACAGAGGAAGGGGAGACGGGGAGCCTGCAGCTATGTCTTGTGGTCAGTGAGGGTACAATCACAGGGAACAAGGAGACAGGATGGTAAGGGCCACAGCAGATACAGCGGACCCCAGGGGACCTCTGAGGCTTTCAAGGAAAACGAGCAGCAGATGCCACAGAGTGAACATTTCACAGCTTGGTCTTTTTGTGATCATCTTGGTGTGCGTTACTGATATTATTTGTCAATTTGGGAGAGCTGCTGGTTTCCTGATAGTTAAATATTAATACAGAGAATGTTCTATATAGCAGGAACTAATCCTACTCATTTTGAGTGAGTTATTTTAATGAGGGCTCAAAATTAATAAAAAATCAGAGCTGAACCAAGTTATGCATACTTCATAAAGCTGACTCACTACAAGGAAAAATTTCCCCTTTAAATTAGTAATGCCTGAAAATAAAACTCATGAAAAACAATAAATTTTGTATATGTTAAAACCCATTGCAAATAACTTGTTTTTTCTTTTCAAAGATAAAGCAAAAATTAAAGAATTATGTAAGACTATATAAAATTAATAATTTGGCTAATTGTTTTAGTTTTAAACAAAAAAATAATTTGTAAATGTGCATCTATATTTACAATCACTTTACGTCAAGATGATCCTAATAGATACAATATATTCTGAAAACAACAAAATGAAATTTACTTTAACTATAATGATATAATAACTAATAATGATGTTGTCATAAATTCATTGATAAAGTAAAATAGTTGCCAATATGCTAAATACTTTGGTAATTTTTTTCAGTATAATGTGGTCAAACTAAAGGAAGATAAATTGTCATAGCTAAGTATGTTTGCCCATATTCTGCTTCTGAGACAAAATACATAATAGTGGGTAGTTTTTAAGGAAAAAAGATTTATTTATTTGTATTCATTTGTTTGCACTACTGGCAATTGAACCCAGGGCATTCACACTGAGCTACATTGTCAGATTTTCTTTTACTTTTTCATTTGAGACAGGCTCTCTGTAAGTCACTAAATTTCCCAGGCTTGGCTCAAACTCATGATCCTCTTTCCTGGGCTCAAATTCGTGATCCTCCTGCCTCAGCCTCCTAGGGTAGTGGGATGATATAATTGTGCCACCATGCTCTACTAGGAACAAAGGTTAATTTTGGCTTTCAGTTCTGAGGTTGTAAGTCCAAGAACATGGCACCCACATTTTCTTGGCTTCTAGGGAGTCCTCGAGAAATAATGGGAAGCAGAGGGGCAGGTGAGTGCTTGAGGGTGAGCCTCAGCAGGAGGTGGCCTTATGACAGCTACTCTCAGTAACGAATCCAGACGTGACACTGAGAGTCACTCCCACAACAACCGCATTAATCCCACTGCACCACATCAACTTGGACAGCTGCCACGGTGACAGGCAAATTTCAACGTGAGGTTTAGGGGGGACCAACCTGGTTCGCACCCTGGCAGTAGGTGAAGTGGCTTTGGAAGGAGTTTTGTGTGTCCTGAATAAGGTGCATCCTCTGCGTGCCCAGGGTCGCTACACGCTGAGGTGGACGGCCTGAGCAGACTGTCGGGTTGACAGATGCTAGTCAGAACGAGTATCCATGTCATCTAATTAATGCACAGGTGTGAGCTGTGGCAAATCTTATTAATATTGAAGGAAATCAGAAAATCAGTAACAAGCAGAGCGCACTGAGGTCAGATCTTCAGAGAGGTGAGCAACCTGCAGAATCCCTGCTCACAGTGTGCCTGCTGTGACCCTCTGTATTTTTGTGCGTCCGCAGCAGCGTTACCAGGTGGAAACTAGTCTGAGAGCTGTCTTGATGAACAGCAGGCCTCTGAACACACGTGAAACATCACTCCATTTAGCTAAATTCAAGCTATCAACATTGTACCACTGGCCATGCAGTCAGGATGCAAGGCTCAGTAGCTGAGTCAGAACTGGGTAGTTTTCTGCTGGAAAGAAGCAGCATGTGCAAACAGCCTTAGGCATAAGTAACTGTGAAGTGTGGTGCAGTTGTTAGGAAATGATGAGGTTTAAGTATTTATTACCTTTGCTTTAAAATAATTTATTTAATTACAAGCTTCTGTAACTTAATTTTCAATAATGGCTATGTTAAACAATAGTGGCCATTATTTGACATAATAGCTATGTTTGCCAAACCCTGAAACTTTGAAATACACCAGGAAATCATGAAGCTCTATGAAGGGTCTCTTTTGGCAGCTTTAGGATAAAGGGTCCTATTAATGTCAAAAGAGGGAGTAGTTTTGATTTTTTTCCCCCAGAGCAAGTGAATTTGTCTTTGCTAGAAAAAGAGAGCCCGGTTCTCCTGTCCCTGTCGGCCACAGGGTATAAACTTCAGAGGAAACCTGACTGTGGCACTTCCAATTTCTGTTGCTAAGGCCGTAAGAACCTGAGCCAGAAATGACTGGGGTTTGTGATCAGACATCCTCCAAGCAGAAAATCAAATGTCACGTGTCTTCTCAGTCGCCAGCCTCACTGTGTCCAGATGGTGTCCTGCAGTCTGCGGGGCCCTAGTTGCAGAGCCCAGAGCACCTGGCAGCCTCCCTCCTGGCCACAGTGTGCCATGGCTCATGTACACGCCCTTCAAGTGCTCCCCAAAATCTGAGACCTGCATTTCTGGATCTTTTAACTAGGCTGAGAAGAAAAAACTTAAAAATCTTCATGAGTTGCATTCTTTGCCATGGCAACAGAGTCATGTGTAATGAGTGTGGTTTGCAGTGTGCAATAAGCCATAGTTTCCAGCTTCCACGAAGAGGTACCCAGTGCTGGCAGAGGTCCTGGGGCAGCCTGGGCAGAGCCCCCCAGGGATGGGCCCTTCATGGGGCTGCTCAGGGCCCAGGCCTTGATGCAAACACCAATATGATCTCCTTTGACTAGAGACCGATTAGACCAGTATGACCTCCTTTAACTTGCTCTCCCAAAATACAGTTACATTCTGAGTCCCTGGCTAGGGCATCCACATAAGGTAGGGGTGTGTGCAGTCCACAGCAGAGATTGCTGCTTTTGGAGCAGACACACCTAGATTCAAGCATCACTTTGGTTATTGGGTACAGTAGGGACCAGCAATGCTTCTCAGGTTCTTGTTGTCCTGTTCAATGAATTGGTCAGGACAATTGGTAACCGTGAAAGATTACTGTTTATTTTAGGGTAGAAATAAAAAGAAAAGGAAAAGAAGCACAAAGGAAGCACTCAAGGAGAAAAAGGGTTTTTGAAGGAAAAAGAGAACATACATCCCGCAAGCAGAACGGACTACTGCAAAGAACAAGAGGACAGTGATGCAAAGTCTGTTGCTGTCTTTTCATCTCTCTTTGATAGCTAACCCGGGTGGTCCCACCTGGTCCTGATAGAAGAATGGCACTGGGTGCAGAGCTCAGCTGAATTTCACATCAGGCTCTGATGCTGCTGCGTCTCCGCGTCTGTGGTTAACGAGTCTCTTCGGTTGGCAGGTGGTGCCCAATTGCTCCAGCCACTTCACTCAAACTTCCCACAAAAAGCAAAAAAGATAAACAAAACAAAACAATATGAAAACCTCCAGGCATGACCAGGTGAGATTTTACGAAAACTATCACTTACACATGTGCTCTACAGGTGACAGGAAAGCACATGGTTTCCTGTTTTTATGAATAAAGTCACTGGTCTCGTTCTTGATACACCTGTGTAATAGTTTTCTAAGGTGTTTACCTAGACATAGAGCAAGGTCTACAAGGCATGTGACACCAACACTTCCATCAGGACAAATGCTCTGTTAACCCAATTCACGCAAATCACATCTCCTGTGTCTTAATTTGCATTTTCCAAACTGCTAATGAGGCTGAGCATTTTTGTGTGTGTACTGGTGCTTGTGTATCTGGAAAATTCCTAGTTGTATCTTTTTACCCTCGGGTTCCCTTTTTGATATCAATCTGTAGAAGCTCTTAAAATGCATTTCAGATATTATTCCTTCGTCATTTTCAGGTGATAAAGTCAGCCTTTGTCTGGTTTTCACCTAACGTGTGTTCGGGGGATTTTGTACCTGCCAGGTAATGTCACCACTGTGCCTCATTGCTAGCCCAGCCCTAGGCAGCCCATTCAGCCTATTCTTTGACTCTAAGGGTTTCCCCCAGGAATCCCTGAGTTCTAAGGCCTGCCCACTTTCCTCTCTCTACTGCCTACAGAGTCCACCTCTCCCACCAGCCTCCCTGTAGCCAGGACAGTACTGACAGTCACGTTCTTTGTCTTGTGCCATTGCGGGCAGGAGTAGCAGATCCCATTGCAGGGAGAGTTCTGGTGTGAGTCATGGGATCACCTGTAGCCCCTTTCATATTTGCACTCCTGACATCCTCCACCAGCATGGAGGTGGGGCTGGTGTGGGTGGAGGGCTCCCAGCATGGGCTGATGGGCCGATGGGCTCATGGGTTGATGGGTTGGTATTTGAGGCTCACAAGAAGCTCAATCCAATTCAGGAGAAGCATAAGTGCAGAGTAGCCAGCGCTGCATCCCACAGGAGCCAAGCTGGGCAGGGAAGACAGTGACATTGAACAAGAAGCAGGTGTGTGTCAGGCATCAGGCACTGGAACAAAGGACCCTCCATGTCTGCTACCTGGCTTTGCGGACAGAAGAGCATCACCAGCCATCCCAGGTGACGTTACCCTCATGCCCTGCCTACAGCTGTTTGTGGGTAAAAAATGCCGTATACCTTGTGCCTCTTGCTTTTCTCCTCTCAACCCTAGAGATGCGCTGTTAGTCATTCTTCTGTGTCTTTTCATAGACTGAGAAGGCAGGAGCTGGTGGCAAATACTCCAGGCTACAATTCCATAAATGACTCCTAGATTAGCAAAATGCTAGACATAAAGAGGGAAGTGAGTATTTGGGGAGGAGGCATAGGATGGATGCAAATGTTGCAGACCAACCAGAGTTGGAAAATGTAAGAGAGAACACACTGCACAGTACACACTCTCAACCCCAGACAGCTCACTGAGTCATCCTCCACATAGCTCAGCTGAGCAGGGAGAGAAATCAGTTGCACATCATTCTCTAATACAAACAGAGTAGGAGGTGCATCAGCTTTATACTGGTGAACTGCTTAACATTTACCCAGACAGAGGCTCTGATGATCACATGGGACAGACCATGAGACCACTCAGGTAGTAATGCTAACTAACCCCTTCCGACCTCAAAGCAAATTCCCTCTCCATCTCCTTTCTGAGTTCTCTCCCTCTCCCTCTTCTTTTCCCTCTCCTTCTTCCTTTCTCCTCCCCTTACCCCTCTCGTCCTGGCTCCCTCCCCACCTCCTCCCTCTCCCACTCCCTCTCCCTCTTCCTCTTCCCTCTCTGTCCTTATTTATCCCTCTCCCTTCCTTTACTTCTTTTTTATTCTTGGAGGGAAAAAGATTGGGCAGGTTCGGGCAGGAGACTTTTTAGATACTATGCACTGAACTGTGATATGATATGGATCTTCTGGCATATTGAGACAGGCTAGCATTTCAGGATGACTTTTTTTTTTTTCTTTTTTTTGCAGCACCGGGGATTGAACTCACAACGTTGCACTTGCCAGGCAGGTGCTTAGGCTGCTGAGCTAGATCCCCAGCCCTTCAGGCTGACTTTTGAACTGACTAAGTAGTTCAGGTTGGCCTCAAATTCACTGCCTCAGACTCCCAGATACTGGGATTACAGGCATGTGCTGTCACATGGCACATTATCTTGCAACACTTTGTAAGGTTGACATTAGTTTCATTATTTCCAAAACATTTCCCTAAGATTATATACCTTGAGGACAATTAAGAAATGTAATTTAAGGGCTGGGGATTTAGCTCAGTGGCCTAAGCGCCTGCTTGGCAACGTGAGTTCAATCCCCAGTGCCGCAAAAAAAAAAAAAAAAAAAAAAGAAAGAAAAAAAAGAAATGTAATTTATTTTCCAAATGTCATACTAATATTGATAAAATAGAGCTAGGAGGCTGAGGGACAGGTTTCTAGAGATCTGTCACTGCTAATGCCTTTGTACCTCTTCAATTTGGAGCAGGTACCCTCCCAGTGGTCAGGATCTACTATAGAGCAGACACACGTAGCCTTGTGGTGCCTAATGAACTCGGTCCTGTCTCTCACATGGGGTCCAAATGCCTGTGGACAGGGCTGCCTTGGGTCAGGGCCGTAGGCTGCAGACCTCAGCCAGTTCAGATCTCTCCATGTTTCATCCAGAGCCTAGATTGATATCGGCAGTCTGGGGCACATTAGCACACTGGAGCCCATCATCTCCCATGCTGATGGCCGAAGCTGGTCCAGCTGAGGGGTTCTGCTCTCCAGTTACCCAGGAGAGAGCAGCAGTCAAGACACAGGGATATGTGAACTAGTCAGTCAGATGTGCTAAAAATAAACGGCATTTAAGTCAATAAAAAGTGAAAAGTATTAGGAATAAACCACCTTTGGTATTAATACCAAATAGTAGAAGCTAATATTTTAGGAGTGTTGCCATGAACTGGCCAAGTATTTGTGACCTTCTTTATGAGCACCTAATCCATGAGCTCTTAGTCCCTCAGAGCTTCTGTGGTGTTTCTGGACAAATGAATCTGATGTTTCATGGAATTTGGGGTACAACTGAGGTATTGATAGCTTATATATAGGGATAAAAGAATTCTGCTAACTTGTCTTTCTTCGTGGGGGGGTGGGGGGATGCTGGGACTCAAACTCAGGACCTTGTGCTTACCAGGCAGGCACTGGACCACTGAGCTATACTCCCGGCCCTAACTTGCCATTTTAACTCTTCCCTGTGGTTTAATACTTTGCTTTAAGTTTTGCAACCAAGACACAACTAAAAGTGATTCATTCCCTATTGATGAGTTATTTCCTATCATGGGTAAGCAATCAAGTGATTTTTACCTTAATTCTATGTGGAAGCATCTGAGTGTTTGTTTTACAGGCAAAGAAACCTTGAACAGCCTGGATGTGATTTAGCCAGGCCCATGTGTAACTCAGCTCGAGGTGACAGTGCACCCAGGTAAACGCTCCCCTGCACAGCCTTTCAAGAGCACACTTTTTGGGCTACAGACGCTGCTCAGCATTCTCTTTCCCCGTTCATGGTGCTCTGCTTGGGCCAGCTGGGCTCCTGCCAGAATCCCAGCACCAGAATCACTAACCCAGCCACCAGCTTCGCCTGATTCCTTTGCTCTCTGCTCCCACCCATTCCTCCTCTTAACCTCTCCGGGAAAGGATGCACCATCCCTAAGGACATGAGAAGCTTCGGTGGGCAGTGTCAACTGTGAGGACCTGGCCGGGCCAGCATCTGGTGGCAGACCTGACTCTTGAAGCAGTAGCATGTGTGCGTGTGTCCTGGGTTGTGATAGAACCCAGCATCTCTGTGGAGAGTGAGTTCAAGTTTATGTGATGATAGCATTCTGTCTGAGGGAAAATCCACAGGAGCTGCAGAGAAGGAAGCAAGTGACAGAAACAGGGAGGAGACAGAGCCCGCCTGTCTCCCTGTGAGACATGAACGCGCGCCAGCTCCTTCCTACCAGTAGCTCCCCAAGACTGCTTCTCCAAGAGGGGAGGACAGCCCTGCAGCTGCCCTGTCCACAGACATTTGGACCCCATGTGAGAGACAGGACAGAGTTCATTAGGCACCACAAGGCTACGTGTGTCTGCTCTATAGCAGATCCTGACCACTGGGAGGGTACCTGCTCCAAACTGAAGAGGTACAAAGGCATTAGCAGTGACAGATCTCTAGAAACCTGTCCCTCAGCCTCCCTGCTCTACTTTATCAAACGCTTTTGTACTATTGGTTCGGGGAAGCTCATGAAGGCTGGTTATGTGAACTACTCTCATATTTATCTTTTTGCATAATTTTACTGAAATTCAAACCTGATTCATTTGTAGAGCAATAGACATTAAGCCTGTAACTTTTTATGCTCTGAAACCTGAAGCCCTCAGTCTCTTGATTCAGATGTTTGCTGTCTAAAAAATAGAAGTGAACAAATATTATTCTCTCCCCTGACCTTGCTGATCACAGCAACCAGGCATCTGTCTAAGGGATAGTCTTCTGCCCAGGGGATCCTCTAATGGTGCTCCCAGGGAGGGCCCTAAGATGCACAGCATGGGGACCACACGGCAATGCAGTGTCCCCTAGGTAGCTGGAGCTCGTCACTTCACTGCTGGAGGCAGTGATGAGGACTTGGGAGAATCTATAGCTGCTGCTGCTGATGCTATTTCAAGCTCTGGCCATACTGACAGCCTAAGTGGCCGGCATGGAGCAGAGGA
>RJWT010042443.1:0-12136 GCA_004365215.1 Cuniculus paca
GCGAACTGCACCAAAGAGAGAGAACCTGCCCCCATTTCAACCTTATATTGTATGTTGGCTCCACCCCTGGGTGGGTGCAGACCTCACACTGCCAATCCCAGTGCTACACAATGAATCAATCATAAATGTTAGATTCGGCCACTTCCATGACTACATGAGGCTTGGGGGGGCCATCTATATACAAACTGTAACAATGTGATACTCTACATAGAAGCTCCCAAAAACTTCACCAACAGCTTTCTAGACCTAATAAACAAATTCAACAGCATACCTGAGCACAAAGTCAGTACTCAAAAGTCAGCAGCATTCCTGTACACAAACAACAAACTCACTGAGAGAGAAGTTAGGGAAACCACACTCTTCACTATAACATAAAAAAAGAAATACATAGGAATCAATCTAACAAAGGAAGTAAAAGATTTATACATTGAAAATTATAGTACTCTGAAAAAAAGAAATCGAGGAGGATCTCAGAAAGTGGAAAGATATTCTTTGCTCATGGATAGGAAGAACCAACATTGAGAAAATGGCCATACTCCCAAAACTGTTTTACAGATTTAATGCAATGCTGATCAAAATATCATTAGCATACCTCACAGATCTAGAGAAAACATTCCTAAAATTCATATGGAACCATAAGAGAATAACAAAGACAATCTTAAAATAGCCAAGGCAATCCTGGGCAACAAAGGCAAGGCACGAGGCATCACAATCTCAGACTTGAAACTATACTAAAAGGTTGCTGTAATAAAATCAGCATGGTAACTGGCAAAAACCAGCCCTGAGGATCAGTGGGACAGAACAGAAGATATAGACACAACTACAGGCACACTTGGCCACCTTATCTTTGGCAAAGGGGCCAAATATGTTCACTGGAAGAAAGACAGCCTCTATAGTAATTGATGTTGGAAAAACTGGCTTTCTGCATGCTGAAGACTTAAACTAGACTCATACCAATCATGGTGCACTAAAGTCAAAATAGATCAAAGATCTAAATATTAAGACAGAAACACTAAGCCTACTGGAAGACAAAATAGTTTGATATCTTAAGGACATAGGGGTAGGCAAAGAGTTCATAAACATAAACCAAACTACATGAGAAGTACTTCAAAGAATCAACAACTGAGATCTCATCTTATTAAAAAGTGTTTGCACATTGAAAGAAATCACCAACAGAGTGAAAAGAAAACCCACAGATTGGGAAAAGATTTTTGTTAACTGTCCCTCAAAGGCCATTTTTTTAGAACATACAAAGAATTGAAAAAAAATCAGGCCCCCAAATTTAAAGACCCAATCAAAAAATGGGCACCTGAGATGAATACACAATTCTCAGATAAAGACATACAAATAACAAAGAAATATATGAAAAAATGTTCCACATCATTGGTCATTCAAGGAATGCAAATTAAAACTACACTGAGATATCATCTCACTCTAGAAAGAATGGTTATCATCAAGAAATTAACCAATAACAAATGCTGGCAGGGCTGTGGGGAAAAAGGAACCCTTCTCCATTGGTTGTGGGAGTGTAGACTGGTACAACCACTATAGAAATCAGCATGGATATTCCTCAAAAAACTAAGACTAGAGGTCCCATTCAACCTAGCTATTCCCCTTCTGGGTATTTTCCCAGAAGAACTGAAAACATCATACCCCAGTAATATCTGTGCACCCAAGTTTATAGCAGCAAAATTTGTAATAGCTGAATCTTGGAAAAAATCCAAATGCCCAACAATTCAGGAATGGATAAAAAAGATGTGGTATTTTTATATAATGGAATACTACTCAGCCATGATGAATGACAAACTTGCAACTTTTATAGGTAAGTGGATGCAACTAGAAACCATACTCAAGTGAAATAAATCAGACTTGCATGGGTAAACACCGAGTTGTCTCACTTGCATAAAAAACTGAAAGAGTAAATAAGATCCAAAAGTTACAATAAATACAGTAAAATGGAAAGAAACTGATCAAAGGGAATTTTTGTTGTTTGATCAATCTTGCATGCCTGTATCTGGTACCTTAGCAATGATTTTGAGGATAACAATATGTAAAGCAACAACCATTGTTAAATTCCTATCATCTTATTTTGAAATCTATATTGCCATGTTTTTTTGTTGCTATTGTCATTTTGCTTTTGTTTGCTGTTTTTAAAATTATTTTCTGCTTGATTTTTCAGATTTTTTAATTGAAAATAAAAAAGGAAAAATAAAATAAAGATGGACTCTTCAATATATGCTTCTGACAAAATTGGATAAGTATATGCAGAATTATAAAATTGGATGCCCTTTTCTTACTGTGTACAACAATCTACTCAAAATATTTCAAAGGTCTAACTCTTAAACCTGGAACAAAACAAAAGTATTCTATACTTAAACCTGAAACTTTAAGCAAGAATATATAGGAAAACCTCTGAAAACATTGAGGCAATGATTTTTTTTGAATAGGACTCTAAAATGAAGTAAAAATAGACAAATGGGATTATAGTAAGTTTCTGAACAGCAAAAGAAATCATCAATAGGATTAAAAGACACCAGTAGAATGGAAGAAAAAATCAATAAGTAAATCTGGAATGACTGATACGGAATAAAGAATTTTTTAGAGAAAATGGTATGTTAATCTTATAAATTGTAGAATTGATGAAGAAATACATGAACTATTTATTGTTTCCTCTATTTCATATGTAATACAATTAAAAGTTCTAATATACATGTAAATTGAATCCCATAAGAAGAGGTGAGAAAATAAAGGAAGGAAAATACATTTAAAAATTGCAAGAATTTTCTGAAGTTTTAAAAGTTATCAACCCAAAGATTCATTAAACTCATTGAACCTCAAATGAAAAATACTCTCTGGTGTGAGAAACTGAAAAGTGTAAATAAAGACCAAAATGTATACTAGATATTATCAAATATGAAGACAATGCTCAAATGGGAAGGGGAAGTGGGAGTCGGGGGGGTGAGGGGAAAAGAAGGAAGGAAAAAGAAAAAAAATGAGAAAAGATGGAAAAATACGGAAAGAAGTTTTTGTAAATAAGGAGGAGAAGAAAGTAGGCTAGAGCACTTTCTATTTGTATTTACATGTCTGAGAGCCAAGATACACTTAGCTGTGAGAATGGTGAAGAAGTAAATTTAAGTCTGAGACTTGGCAAAAGCTTGTAAATGAGGCAGTGTATTAATTCCACTTGTATAATTCCATTTAAACAGAACCTCTGCATTTTAAACTCATGAAGAACTAATGAGGATCTGGTGATTAAAAAAGTCCAGAAATTGCCGGGGATTTAGCTCAGTGGCATAAGCACCTGCTTGGCAAGTGTGAGGTCATGCGTTTGATTCCTGGTTTGGAAAATAAAAAGTCCAGAAATTATAGTTCATGCTTTTAAAGATACATCTTGCTCTATTAGATTCCTGGTTTAAAAAGAAAAGAAACTTTCCACAGAAATACTGTAACTTAGAAAATTTTAGTTAAAGAGCATAGAATATACAGTCGCTTTTTACTCTCCTTCTGAAAATTCGTATTGCAGCATTACAAGTGATGTAAATGATACAATAATTGAAGAAAAGATCATGAAAAGGTCAATATTACATAAATTTCAATGACTTTGGAAGATGCAAAAATGACAAGTTGCAATTAGTACTGTAAGTTAAAACAAAAAAGGTAAAAGTTTTTGTATTTCAGTAGAGAACTTATAAAATTCTTCTAAAGTATGACCATAAGCATATAATACTCGTTGCTAACGATCATTGTATTATGAACATTAGAACAGTTTTGAAATATGCACACATAGAAAATCAAGGGATAGGATCTAACACAGGGATTTTTGAGCAATCATTGTTAATTAAAAAGTAACTGAATTAGAAAATAATCAAATGTAAGGAAGAGGAAGAAAATTAAAAATAAAACCCTCAGTGTAGAACATTGGAAGAGATCACATTCAGGTAGGATAAAAATGAAACACAAGTTAAAAAAAGGGGCGAGAAAAATTATAATAATTTTCAAATTGTAATTTTAAGAAAAAATTATAGCTAGAACACACATAAGTTCTTCAAGGTTACAATATGTTTTTTTCCCCTTTCAGAGAACTCCTTACAAGAATTTCTAAAAGTTTGAAAAGTATATTAAGCCTGCAAATTTGGGGCCTTTGATTTTCGCCTGTGAATTGCTTTTCCTCCCACTGACTTCCATCCTCAAGGAAACAACACTGTTAAGAGGGCAGCATATCTTAAAATACAAGCCCATGATAATGGTTTACATTCTAACCCAGTCCACAAAATGGATAGCCTGACAGATAGTAAAAATACAAACTCTAGATTATCAATCTTGAAAACAGCCCGAGACCACATACATATTCCCAACCTCCAACCATAATGTGCCTCTTTCTCTTTGAGGGTCTGCACTCTACTTTCTCTGAGTGTGTACTTTTAAAATTCCGCCTAATAAGCCTCTTAAGCCTCTCAGTGACATTTTGAAAATTCTTTTTCTATGACAGTCAATGAACCTACAACATGCTAGTTCATTTGGGTGAATTGAGGTCCCCATCTTCTCTTTGGGATACCTCCTCAAACCTCATCTGATGAAAATCTAATAAAATGAGTTCATCTGAAAATAATAGAGTTGCAAAATTCTTCTTTCTTTGTTCAGAGATTCAAATGAAAAGTTGTCTGGTCTCATTCTCAAAAAAAATTTATAGCTAATTATCTACCTGCATAGCTTCTGGTATGTGGCACAGAGGGATGTTTTAGTATTACCTGACAGTAGTTCTCTGCCTAGCATGATACCCAGGATCTTTGTGTCCTGAACAAAGAATTGAGCAGGACCCAGAGAAGTAGTAAGAAAAGCAGAGATTTATTAAAATGAATGGATACTGTGCAAAGTGAAGGTAGTCACAGACAAAAGTCAAGTTAGTTTGATTCAGAATAGCCCATCTGTTTAGGTTGGATTTTAAAGTACACTTGGGAGAATTCCAAGAGTACAGCACTCATAGATGATAATTACCAGCAATGAAAAGACACCTACAAGAATGGAGTATGGAGCCAGGTGTGGTGGCTCACGCCTGTAATCCCAGCACTCGGGAAGCTGAGACAGGAGGATTGTTGTGAGTTTGAGACCAGCCTGGGCTACAAAGTGAGCTCAAGGCCAGCCTGAACGGCATAATGAGACCCTGTCTCAAAAAGACAAGGGCTGGGGATCTAGGTCAGTGGCCTAAACACCTGCCTGGCAAGAGCAAGGTCATGAGTTCAATCCCCAGTGCCCCCCGCCAAAAGAATGGAGTATGGAACAGAGTCAGAGATGGTAACAATAGTGAGTTTTAGGGTTAGTTTGTCATCTGTTTTGATAGAATGTGGGGAGAGGTCAGGGGTGCTAATTAAGTGGGCTATTTTTTAGTAAACTGTGAGTCTCCACACTCATTTTGGGAAGGGGATGTGTATTATTTTGTTTTGTTTTAATGTGGGTCTAGACAGAACTATCCGGATAGATGTCAAAACTCACCAAAAAACTCAAAATCTCAATGCTAGTGATATAATAATACTGGGGTTACTTGAAAGCATTTAGAGTTTCTTATGGTTAATATATTGTATCAATTTGAGAAGTTTAGAAGTTTAACTGAGACTCAGCAAGAAGCCAGGGTTCTTACTTTGTAAATATCCTCATCCTGTAGAAAGGAGGGCAAGGACATTTTGTGAGTGTTACACCTACCCTGAAGGTTTGGGGGGGTTGCCTGCATACAATATAAGGATAGAGAAGAGGCTTGGTTTTTCCCCTTTTGCTCTGGCTGCTGCCTTGAAGTGTTGACCCTGTGCCATGCCATCCTGCCTTGGAGCCAACTGATTATGGACTGAAATCTCCAGAAACTGTAAGCTAAATAAACCTTTTCTTCCCTAATTTTGGGTGTCAGGTGTTTGTTTCAGCAACAACAAAAAAAAAGCAACCAAGACAGAGTTCATCAACCTCAGGCTCATGCCAGAGTTCAGAGAACTGTGATAAGAGCAGAAGCATATTTTTCAGATTCATGTCAGGATGGTAACCGAATATGGTGAGGGTAGGATCACATTTCTTAGGCTCACATCAACACATCATGAAATATGGTGAGACCAGGATGCTTTTGTGTTCTCCAAGAGTCATAATCAATTTTTCTGTTGTGAGCCTAATGCCAGGATGTTTTTCACACTATTTCCTGCCTCAGTAGTACTTGATCATGTGTCTTCAACAAACACAATCACATTCTTGAAAAAATGTAAGTGCAATTATGTGGTTAGCAGTGCTGGTGATTCATTGAATTGTGGTATAGATATAATACATGCATAAACAAGAGTGGAGAGCATATTGCACATATACTACTTTGATGATTCTATGTTTTATTGAATTCTTTAGAAGATAAAATAAATGACTGTGAAATGGCAATGGAATTTGTATACAATAATCAGCCTTGTAAGCACATATTGTAAGTTAAATCATTTGGCATGAAAAAGCTCTCAAAAATAAGGAAGGAAAGAAGGAAGGAGAAGAAAGAAAAGAAAAAAGGAAATGAGACAATGGTGGAAGGGAGGATAAGAGGAGAGAAGGAAGAAAGATTGGCTGCTTTCTGGAAAATTGCCAAATTTTAATAAAAAACTAATATTATGTGATATAAGAAAGAAATCTTTCTGAGAGGCTTATAAAACAAAATCAGTGAAAAATTAGGGAGTTCAAAGGTGATCTATATTCTGGGCATATTTTTACTACAAAACGATGAGAGATAAATTACATTTCTGAAATGAATTCAAAGCATAATATTTGGAGATTAACAAAATCAAAGCATTAAATAGAATGAAGTAATTCTTCACATTTAAGAGACTATTATGGATACAGATGATACCATTAAAAAGACAAAAACACAGAAGACGGGGTGAGTATTTAAGAGTGATTTTGTATAAAATAGTATAGTACATTATACTATATAGTATAATAGTATAAAAAGAAAAAGTTTTTTAGTATATATATAAAGAAGTATAAAAACCTGTATAGCTTGCAGTGTTCTGCTTTGAAATGCTATATTATGTTTGACTCTATTCTGTTTTCTTTTGCTTTTTTCATTCTGTTTTGTTTTGTTTTGTCCTAATTTCATTAAAATAAAAAAAAGTATAATAGTATAAAAAGAAGATATTTAAAATGGTAGTTGGTATAAGCTACAATTGTCAATGTTTTTAAGCATACATTTTTATAAAAGAAAATCCATTATTTCAAAAGAGTAAAGGTATTTTTTGTTTTTACTATATCCTTCAGGGCTTGTTTCACTTGCTTATTTCGTAGGGTATAGATAAAAGGATTCAGCACTGGTGAAATTGAAATCGTTAGTACTGCAATTCCCTTGTTTAAAGACACTCTTTCTTCTGCTGAAGGTTTGATATACATAAAAATACAGCTTCCATAAAAAATGGACACAACAACCATGTGAGAAGAGCATGTAGAAAAAGCCTTCTTCTGCTGCTGGGAAGAAGGGATCTTCAGAATTGTTCTTATGATCTTTGCATAAGATAACATTACCAGTAGCAAGGTAATCAGTAGTGTGATGATAGCTAAAATAAAGCTTAACAATTCTATGACCCGTGTGTCTGAGCAGGAGAGTTTCAACACAGGAGAATAGTCACAAAAAAAGTGGTCAACAACATTGGCATCACAGAATTCCAGCCCCAGCCCCATGATCAGTCCAGGAGAGATAGTCAACAAACCAGCCAACCAACAAGCAACGACCAGCAGGTTGCAGACATTCTTGCTCATGATGGTTACATAATGAAGGGGTTTGCAGATGGCCACATAACGATCATAGGACATGGCAGCCAACAGGAAACACTCTGATGCTCCCAGGAAAATGGCAAAAAATAACTGAGTGCAACAAGCATCATAGGAGATAGATTTATCTGTAGTGACTATGTTGATCAGATATCTAGGGATACAGTTAGTTGTCAGTGAGAGTTCTAAGAAGGAAAAATTTCGAAGGAAGAAATACATGGGTGTTTTGAGGTGGTGATCCAGCAATGTGAGAAAGATAATGATAAGATTCCCAGTGATACTCAGTAAATATGTCATAAATAGGAAAAGGAAGATTAAAATTTGCCAGTTTGGATCCTCCGTGAGTCCAAGAAGAATGAATGTGGTCACCATTGTATGGTTTGCTAAATTCTTTCTAAATTCCATCTAATCTAAAGAAAAAAATTGATCTTTGTTATTTACATTAATTCACTGAGCAAAGATTGAGAAAATTAATGTAAAGAAATAACACAATTGAAATGCATATGTTTGTAAAAATTCTTTATAGTTATAACTATTTACCTAGAAGTCAGAACATCAGTGGTAATCCCTTATTTCACCTGCTTTTCTGATACTCATTTTCTTAATTTTCTTTTCAGATCTACTTTGCCACAGAAAAAAATGGCTTATTATTGTTTTTTATAGTTCTCTTTTTAACTTTTGTCAAAGGTATGGGATCATAGCTCTTATTAATTCCACCAGTAAACATTTTTACCTTTGCTTGGTTGGTTTCTTTATTGTTAAAATAGTTTTCTCAGTTTCCTTCAGCAAGACTTATACTTCTGCATATATCTGCATTTTAATAATCTTAACTAATTTGGAATTTTTGCAATGAATATTTTAGGTATGTTTTAATAATTTAATTTAATAAATATTTTCTGCTGATATATTTCCAGTTGTGTTTTGGTTGCATGGTACTTCCAAGTAGAACTTTTTCAACAGAAAAGGAAAACTTATGAATTTTTGACTCAAAATACATCACACTCAAAATTAACATATAAGTTCAAATTTCACATAAAATTCAATTTCTTTTCTTAATTGTTTAGTCAGATTCAGCTTTCTGACTAACATTATCTATACGACAAAATATTTACATTGAGTAATAATAAAGTACTCAAACTTTTACTAAATATAAAAGAATATGTACCAGTTACATTATTATTAAAAATTATTGAAAGTCATTATTAATTTACTGTCCTAATAGAAAATGCAGCCACTAGTTTGAATGTATACACTGAATCTCTAATCATGAGTTTCACAAATATTTTCTTTGTTTCTCTAATTATGGATTTAATTAGTTTTGACTTATGGTGACATACTCTAGAATAGGGTGGAATACATAGCAATACCTATATGCCAAACAACAAAATATGAAATTACTTACTTTTCATGAGTTCCACAGGGATTTTGTTTGCTGATACATTGTGAATCATTTTACTATTAACAAAAAAGATAATATGAGTTGTGTTTTCAGAAAAGTTGTTTTATATCTAACCCATAATTTTTTTGTGTCTTCCCTTTCTAGGTATCTTTACTTAAAAAAATCCAGAGATATTCAATGACAAACTTGTACATTTGTTTTTCTCTTTCTTTCTGTAGTCAGCATATATATGACAATTTCAAACATATTTTCCTCAACAAATAAAGTAACTCATGTCTGTGTTCAGTCTAATTTAAAATCTAGAAATCTAAGTTATTAGTATCAAGATAGTAATGTTCATTGGTTTTTGTTTCTTTCTATTTTAATATAGTCACTAGAATTTCTCATTCCCTCTTGAAAAATAATTGTGTCTCCACATCATCATCGATTATCTTTGTTCTTTAATAAAAACAGTGTATTTGCTCAGGACCTGTGTAGGAATATGAGGTTCTTCTGGGAAAACTTGGTAATTGACTACTTTCTTCGTTAACTCTAAAAATAAAATAGTGGAGTTAATTAAAAGTTTTTTAATGTTATCTATAGGGAAACCAAAAATATTGATGCTCAGCTGGATCTAATTATCATAGTTGCATAAAAAAACTTTATGTTTTCAATGTGTCAGAGCCAAGAGGACTTCTCTCATTCTGCATTCCAAAAGAGAAACTGAGACAGGAACATTGAGATCTTGCTAATGAAAATATTGTTTATAACTTTAATTCACTACTGAACAATTGGCTCATAATACATGCTTTGGGAGAAGACCTACTTATTCCTCATAGTATCTATATAACCTCATAACCTGAAAAACAATGGCTTATGCAACTTTTTAAAAAGTAAGTTACAATGCCAATGTAATAAAATAAAATCCCTTTATAGGAAAAACATCTAGATTTGTATGAATGTCCTATAAAGTATACCAATTTCTTGCATAAATATCTAAAATTATAGGGAAACAAGAAAAGTAAATATTTTATGTTTGTTCTTTACCAAGAAAACTTTTAATTATGTTGTCTAACAATTGACTTAAAAAAAAATCTTCTTGAATTGGTAAGAGGAGAAGCCTGAAAGTTTTTCTATGCAGATTGCTATTGGTAGTTACCATACCTACACTATGCTATTTTCTTTATTGAGTACCAATTACATTTTAGAAAACATGTAAAATTCAATGTTAAATTAGCAAAGAAAATATTTTAATTTCATTATGATGATACAATGATATCTTGGCTCACAAGCTTAATCTGTTTTTTTATTTTGAGGAAGATGGCCACAGTCATGTTTTTCACCTGATGTGGAGTTTGTGACGTGAAGCAAATTTTTGCCCAGTGCTTTAGTTTGAGAACCAAATTGTTTGCAAACAGAAACATTTATGAACTGAGGTACTACTGTATTTAAAAGAAGAGTAAATAAGTTTGCTCAAAGCCCAAGCCCTTGAAATATTGAGAAGAGTAGGAAAGTTATCTCCAAGTCTACACCACAAGGATGAGTAACGAGAGAATCTTTTTGGAGTAGAGGAAATTTAGTCTTAGATGTGGCCAAAAAATTAAAAGCGAACATAAATACAAATTGATAGGATTGGTGAGGTTTCATTGGTATACAAGATCCCCTATGGAGGACCAATCATGTGGATGGAGAAAAGAATTTGCCAAGTTAAAACTAAGAAATGCAAGCATGTATTCAGGTCAACATACACTATCAAGAAGTACAGGGGGCAGTGAAGTCTCTTTGGTTTCAGATCAGGATACCTATCCACATTAACAAGATAGGTCAGTGTTCTCTGAGAGAAATTAATGGGTCTTACATTTATTTTCTACTTTGTTCTTTTTCTAGTTAGTCTTAAGAGTGTCTCATCACTGCCCAGGGCATACCTAGCAATACTGTTAGCAGAGAAATTTTGCTGGTAAGAGTTCTAATCATCTTGTCTCCACATTAACCTCAAAAGGAAAATGTTCTCATTAAATGGAAAAATAATGAATTCAGTGCTTTAGATTGGTGATTAATAACAAAAGGAAATGGATTGGAAAGCTTGCTTTCTTAACAGGGTATGGCTTCTGAGGCAGAACCTGGTATTCTGTGTATTCAATTATGTGCTGCATTACATGTATTCCCTCACAGTGTCTGTCAGTCAGAAACCCGGAGGTTCTGCAAAGCTGCAGTCAAGGTGTCCTGAGAACTGGGTCCATGTCACATGGCTCAACTGAAGATGATGGGTTTACTTCCCAGATTACTCAAGTGGTTGGCAGAGTCACGTTTTTTATAGAAATGGAATTTATGAAAACTTGTTTCTTCACAGCCAGCAGCAGAGGGAGACAGTGAAGGCAATTGCCTCTTGACAGTCTCACATAATGTATCAAAATCACCAGAGTGGTATGACATCAAGTTGGCCACATCACATTGGTTAGAAGCAACTTCCAGGCTTCTAACAAACACATACTTAAGATATCCTGAGAGTCTAACAAAATATTAAACTAGTACCTTTCCCAGGACTTGTTCTTTTTATGGAAATTTTGGAGGAGACATGTCAGTAGTGGGCATTGCATCATGCAATATAATCTAATTCTTTACTACCAAGTTTTAGTGATGCTTGTCTCAAAAAATTTATTTTTGCATAGCATGCAGTCCACTTTGTTTAACAATTATTGTCTCTTAACTTCTACTCATAGTTTGAAACCTTTTCTTCTTTTGGAATAAGAGCTTTACTTAGAAACACAATACAATCCTGGTATGGTGACACATACCTGGAATCCAAGCACTCAGGCAGCTGAAGCAGAGGATCACTGTGAGTTCAAGGCCAGCCTGAACTACATAGCGAGACCCTGTGTCAAGAAACAAAACAAAACAAAACAAACAGCAAAATAAACAGCGTTGTCACCTCTATTTGCCTGTTTTACTGTTAAGTATTGTCCTGATTCTGACAAGAACCCCACATTT
>RJWT010042444.1:0-12139 GCA_004365215.1 Cuniculus paca
GATGTGTGTTATGGCTTCGTGAAAAGTTTGTCTGTGTTTTGCTTATGTTCAGAAACTTTTCCTGAGACTGAGAATAAAGGCGGTAGACTAATTGATCTGGTAGAAGAAATTTCAAGGCAGTCAAATGTCGGAGCTGTGGCATGGCTATTGTTGGGGGCTTTAAGCCAGACTTATATTGTGAATGAAGAGCAAAGAGTCCAGCAGAATGATTTAAAACATTGTGAGTTTGGCCAGAAAGGAAGCTCCAGTAAAGCTGTGAACTTTAAAGATAGACCTGAGATCTCCATTGCTGAAAAGGAACAGGAGAATAGAAAAGATAGCCTGAGGCATTGCAAAAAGCAGCAAGTCTCAAACCTTTGCAGCCGCAAAAGGTGAAAGACTGCTTTGAGGTGAAAGCCACAGAGTACAATGTTCCAGAATGGTGGCAGCATAGAAAATTTGTTCCTCAGAATTGGGTTCAGAGTGCCCAGTGATCCAGACACTCAACTCCTATAGACAAGAGAGAGGAAAGCCTGGCTACTGCTCCGACTGGCAGCAGAACTCAGCATCATCCACAAGGTGTTTGTTTTAGGTACAAAGAAAATGCAAGAGTTCTGCAATTTACAAGTCTTCTACCCTGATTTCAGAAGGCCTGGGAGGCCAGGCAGTGTGCCCTTGTGAGTGAAGTGTGTGAAGCTGTGTGAAGCCAGAGGTGCAGTGTAGACCTCAGAAGTTCAGGAAATCCAGGAACATGGATCATCTAAGGAAACATGCAAGGAAGGAACAAAGCCAGCCCAAGAGAGAAGCTATGGGAGTTACTACCATCAGAAGTGCCATAGCGGTGGAACCACACAAGCCCTTTGGAGCTCACAATTTGCCACAGATTGCTTCAGATGCTGGATGTGCAACTATAGGACTTAATGTCTGCCCTGTTGGATTTTGGAATTGCTTTTGTCCCAATCCTTTGTATTCCTCTCTTTGTAACTTTTGGATGTTTATCTTGTGCTATTGAATATTAGAAGTGTTTTAAGTTTGTTTTCATTTGTACAGGGGCTTGCAGCTAAGAGTTTGTCTTACATCTTGCAGGAAGCTTGACATTGAACTTTTCAGCAATGATGAAAATGTTAGGACTTTGGCAACTCTTGCAGGTAGATTAAATACCTTTTACATAAAGGGATATGTATGAGTCTTTGGGGGGCCTAGGGCAAAATGTTATGAATCTAATGTAATATAATATTGATAGGCTTAATGTTGCTTCTTAAGGATTGTTAAACCTGTGTTATAATGTTCAAGTTGTGAAATGGTAAGAATAAGCACATCTTCTATCTGGAAACTAGTTTAAAGAAATGTGTCTACTTGCCAGGTTGAAAAGTAGTGGATTGTTATAGCTGACTGAAAATATCAAGTACCAGACCCACTTTGTGGATGTATGCGACCATCAGGTAACTTTACAGTGCAATGAGGCAAGTGAATTGTGAGGATGCTAGGAGAAAGACTTAAGGTCATTTGTGCATGAATGCAAGTTTCCATGTAAGTATTGTTCTGGCTTGTATCTAGATGTCCCCCCAAAACCTCATGTAGTCATAGGTGGGGCTTCTTCAGAGGAAGTTGGATCCAGGAAGTGTGATGCTGGGACCAAGATTATATGATTACTAAATCATTCCACTGATTGGTGTGGCACCTGCCCTAATCTGGGTAGCCTGGATAGAGTGTATAAAGGGCAGGACGAAGCTGCTAATGTCATTTGCTGCTTGCTACATCGCTGCTGGCTTCCTCTGTCTGCCTTGCTTTGCCAAGGACTGTTTCTCTGCCGTGACACCCCTCTGCTATGCTACCCTGCCTTGCTGCCAGCTGGTAAAGACTGAAACCTCCACAAATTGTGAGCTAAATAAACATGTCCTCTCTTAACTTTGTGTGTCTCAATAATGAGAAAAGTAACTAAGACAAGTATATCCCAAGAACTGTAATACAGGTAAGAGTGAATAAAAAGGGGAAAATTAGATGAAAAAATCAAATAAGAAGACTAAAATATAGGGTATTGGTTCCATAATGTGAAGGTACTTAAAAAGCAAGTACCATGTGCTTTATTTGGAATTAAATCCTTTGATTTCAAAAAGAATTATGAATGTGCATTAATCACCTTCTCTTTACTATAAGAATATACCCAAGACAAACTTACAAACAGGAAAGGGTTTGAGGATAACAATTTTGGCGTCATTGGGCCATAATCAGTTGACTTCAGTGTTTTGGAGCCTGTGGCAAAGCAGCACATCAAGATAGGAGTATGTGGAAGCCATTCTCTTCATAGCCTAGAAGGTGAGTACAGAGAGGGAAGAGAGGGGCCTACGCTCCCCTTCAAGGCATACTCTCATCAATCTAAACCTGCTCATGCTAGCCAGATATGGAGATGCATGTTTATAATTCCAGCAGAAAGAAGAGGAGGCTGAGGCAGGAGGATTGCAAATTCAAGGTCAACCTGATCTAGATGGCAAGTTCAAGGCCATCCTGGACTACTGTACAGAGTGGGACTCTGTCTCAAACAACCAAATAATAATAATAATAATAGTAACAATAAAAAGTAAACAAATATTTACCAAACCTTTGAAGAATAACTAATACCAATATTTCTCAAATTATTCAATGAAATACAAAGGGAAGAACTATTTGCAAACTTGTTCTACATTAACCAAATAAGGACCCAACAGAAAAAGAAACCTATAGGCCACTTTTCTTGATGAACAGAGATAAAAACTCTTAACAAAGTACTTATAAATAGAATTCAATAACACATTTAAAAAGTCATACATCATCACCAAATTAGTTTCATTCCAGGGATGCAAGGATGGTTCAAGACATGCAAATCAATAACCCATAAACAAAGATTAAGAAAGTCACATGATCATTTCAGATGACACAGAAAAGGCCTTCAAAGAAATTCAGCATTACTTAATGATGAAAGCCCTGAACAAACTAGGTACTGAAGAATCATTCTCCAACGTGTAAAACACATACATGGACAGCCCCACAGCCAACCTTTCTGAATGGGAAAATACTGAAAGCATTTCCTCTAAAGTCAAGCACAAGGCAAGACTGTCCATTCCTACCACTCCAATATAATTCTTGAAATTTCAGCTAAAGCAATTAGGCAGAAAGAAATAAGAGGGACCTAAATAGGAAAGGAAGAAGTAAAATTAACCTTGTCAGTGACCCTATAATGGGAAGACTCTAAAGACTCCCCAGAAAAAGGCTTTTAGAGCTGACAAATGAATTCAGCAAAGTAGCAAGATACAAAATCAACATTAAAGCCTGGTGTGGTGGTGCAAACCTGTAACCCTAGCACCTGAGAGGCTGAGGCAGGAAGATGGCTGCAAGTCTGAGTTTTGAGCCCAAACCCGGGGTCCCCAGTGAGTTCAAAACCAGCCTGAACTACATAGCAAGATCTTGTTTCAACCAAACAAACAAAACAAAGCAAAACAAAATAACCAAAATCAACATTAAAAAAATAGTTTTCTATACACTGTTAATGGAGTAGTTGAGGAAGAACTCAGGGAAGTAATTTCATTCATAGCTTCAAAAAATTACTGACAGATGACTCTAAGGAGATAAAAGATAAATACAATAAAAAATTTTAGAACACTGAAGAAAGAAATGGAAGAAGACAAGAGATGAAAAGGCCCCCTCCCCCATGTTCATTGATTGGCAGAATTGATATTGTTACAATGGCCATATTACCAAAAGTGATCTACAGATTCAATGTAATCTCCATGAAAATACCAATGAGATTCTTCACAGTACTAGAAATGCCTGTAATCCCAACACTCAGGAGTCTGAGTGAGGCAGGAGGATCACCATGAGTTCAAAGTCAGCCTAGGCTACACAGTGAGTTCAAGGCCAGTATAAACTACATAGTGAGACCTTATCTCAAAAACAAAAAAGCAAAAAAAAAAATCAGCAACAACAACAAAAAAAACCCTAGAATTCCTATGGACTAAAAAGACCCAAAGACCAGGTGTGGTAGCACACCTATAATCCCAGCACTCCAGAGGCTGAGGCAGGAAGATCACTGTGAGTTCAAGACCAGCCTGAACTGCATAGTGAGACCCGGTCTCAAAAAGACAAAAAAAAAAAAAAATCGCCAAAGCAATTCTAAGCAGCAAAAGGAAAGCTAGAGGCACTACAATATCTGATTTTCAATTATACTACAAAGCTATAGTAACAGAAATATCTGGACATGGTGGTGCATGCCTATACTCCCAGCAATTGGGAGGTTGAGCTGGAGGATCTCTGCAAATCTGAGGCCATCTGGGCTACATAGTGAATTCAAAACCAGCCTGAATTACATATCAAGACCCTGTCACAAACCAGCCAACCAAGACTGCAGAGTAATGAGCAGCAGCAGAACAGCCTCTCTGAGATTGAGACTCCAGACACGGGAATATGGTAATGCAAAGAAGAGAAGGAGGGAAGTAGGTCCCCAAGACCCAGCAAGGATGCTAGAGAGCAAAGAGAGGGATTAGCAGAGAAGAGGGAGGCGGCAAGTGGCACTTTCTCCCTGAGCCAGGACTCACTGCAAGAGAGTGTGGGGAGCACCTGAAGCTGGAGATTGAGCATGTGTGGGCCAGGGCAAGGCCAGTCTCAAGAACACAGAGCACCTGAGGCAAGTCACATGGATAAACCCTTAGGCAGAGAATTTTCACATGATACTCAATCTCCCATTGCAGCCACTGGCGTTCTCTCATTCATTCTCCTCCTCCTCCTCTTCTTCCTCCTCCCCTCCTCTTCCTCCCCTCTTCCTCCCCCTCCTCCCCCTCCTCCTCCCCTCCTCCTTTCCTCCTCCTGTCTTCCTCCTTTCCTCCTCCTTCCATCTTTCCTTCCTTCCCACCAGGGCCCCATGTAGCCTTAGTTTTCTGTATTCCGACTCTTGCCCTTTTCTCTCCATCCTCTCACCATCCTCACCCTGGGAAGAAAGCTGCATAGGATGTGGCAACTGACACCTGAACAGGGACCCAGGGACCCAGGAAATGTATCAGATAGCGGATAAGATGAAACCTCTAGCTGTGCATGCACAAAGAGAGAAACAGGTAAGAGAAGCCAAAAAAGAGAGAAATGGGTCCACTTGGGCCAGAGAGAGACAAACAGACTTAAGCCAAAGAGAGAAACAGGCTTAAGAGAAGTCAAAGAAAGAAATAGGCTTAAGAGAAGCCAAAGAGAGAGAGATGTATTCATTTTACCAGATGTTAAGCACGAGGCAAGTAGGTTCTCAGAACAACAAATGTACACACAAATCCCTGTTCTATTATAGATTCTCATATTTACTTGTCTTTTGTGAACCTGGATCAGGAAATGTCTCAATGGTCGTGTGCCTATTGAGATGACCACAGAGGATTCCGCTCAGTGCACTATTTTAAAGCCACATCCCAAGCAGAAAAGGAATAATAAGGCAATCGCACCACCAATAGTGCTTGAACTCTCTGACCTTGCTCAACAAGATAGGGAAGGAACAGAGTGGGAACAGAAAAGAACTTTCCACACTAGAGGAGTGTTTCACTGTGGCTTCAGTTTCACAGCTGCCCAAGGCAAAACCGGTAACAACTGCACCACAAGTGGCAGCTTCTGCCTCTTCAGCTCAGAGAAAACTTGTTGCATCACAGGTTGAAACTTTTGCCTCTCAGGGAGTAGAATCATCCTCTCTTTCTCCCTTATAACTGGCATTAAAAGAAGCCAGATGGGTGGAGAAGTCCATGAAGGCATTTCAGCATGTCTACCCTGTTGTTGAACTCCAAACTGTTAATAATCTGGGGCAAGTCACATCTCCTCATGAAGTCATACCTTTTAAGACCCTAAAAGAACTAAAACAAGTTACTGCTACCTAAGGCACCACGGTCCCTTTTACCTTAGGTTTAATAGAGCTTATAGGACAACAAGTGATGACCCCAAATGATTGGAAAGGAATAGCTAAAGCATGGTTAAGTCCAGGGAATTATTTATTGTGGAAGAAAAATTTTTTTGAATTGTGCATGAATCAGGTTTCCCAGAATAACCATTACAAAATATATGTAAACTGGAGACAATTGCCTTTGTTGTCATAAATAATCAAATTACTTTTAAGTTACAAGTGTATGAACAAATTAAAATAACTGCTATAAGGGCTTGGAGGGAACTTCCCTCAAAGGGTGACCTTGATCTGACCTCCATCCACCAGAATCCTAATAAACCTTTTCAGGATTTTGTAGCATGCCTATTGCAGGCTAGTGAGAGAGCTAGCAACAATTCAGAGGCTAACAAATTAACTGTTCAATAACTGACCTTTGAAAATGCAAACAAATGGTTTAAAGACACCTTATGAGCCCATAAAAATGGGCTACATGTCTGAAATGATTTGGATTTGTGCAAACATTGGCCCCTCATATGTACAAGGGGCTGCCTTCGCAGCAGCTCTCACTCAGGTTATCCATCCACAGCCTAGAACAAAAGGAAGCAACAAGGTTACTTTTTTCAACTGTGTAAGCGGGAAATATTTTGCCTGAAATTGCCCCACTGCACCAGTAAGGGCAACACAACCACTGTTCATTCCTTCAACAAAACGTTTTGAGTATGGAGGTTACATAAAAGAAAGGGACATGAAAACTGCCAGTATTAAGACACAATAAGATACAAAATTATGAATTATTTATAGATAAAAGTTTTGCTCCAAGCAAGGCATGGTGGCACAGGCCTGTAATCCCAGCACTCAGGAGGCTAAAGCAGGTGTATCATTGCAAGTTTGAGACCAGCCTGAGTTACTAAGTGAGCTCAAGGTCAACCTGAACTGCATAGCAAGACCTTGTCTCAAAAAGAAAAAGAAAAAAGTTTTGCTCTTTCCAAATTTTCTTTCCTTTTTTTTTAAATACAACAAAACCCAACAAAACAAAACAGAATAAAGCCAACCAAAATAAAGCAGTGAAACTTGTACAGAACTTTGAAGCAGGGTAATAGGGAATCAACAATGACTACCATTGTATTTCTTGTTATCATCACAATAGTTGTCCATTCCATCAGACATAGCAAAATCAAACCAAACAAAACAGAATAAAACCAATCAAAACAGAACATTGAATAAAGCAAAACAATAAAATGGAACAGTGAAATACTGGATTTCAAAAACAAGATATAAGGAAATCCTCCATATTTGCCACACTGCATACCATTATCCTCCCAATAGATGCTCACACCACCAGCCCCAGACCTGTAAAGTCAACCAAACAATACAAGTGTTCAGTTGCTTTTTGTACCTCACTTGCTATCAACTCAGCCTGTCCTCTAAACCAGCTGGTTGCTTTCCAGGGCAGGGGGAGTTCTTAATTCTCAGCTCGTGTGCCAATAGGCTCACAAGAGGCACTTTCTGGCTTCTCTCTTCCAGGGCCTCATATGGCTTGCTTGTGCAGCTTACCAGAAGATCTAATTGGCTTCTTCTTCTTGGTGGTCTTCTCCTAGACCCAGCATGTCTTCTGCCAATTCACAGGAGGCACTTTCTGGCCTCCTTCAAAATTTTCTTGTAAGAGATTTCTGTTAATTGACTACAAAAAAATTCTGACTAGTCTATTCTTAATTACAAACTTCTAAAATTATAGAAGAGTTATTAAAAAGAAGAGTTAATAGAATTCAATTTGCCCAAAAATATATTTGAATGTACTCAGATATTTTAAGTAGATTGTCTGCATATGTTGTTTATCTTATCTATGAATAGTTTTTTTCTTTTTTTTAAATTTGAACTCAACAATTTTTTTGCTTTTCTTTTGCCTTTTTGGATCATTTGATCCAAGTTTACTTTGGGTTATAGATTTAGAAAGCATGCTTCTACCTGTGTTGCCAGTTGGTCAATATGATGCTAAAATTGGTTATATAAATATAATGTACATTGTTTATTATGACTTGAGAATGTCTCATTGTTCAAAAATAATGTGTTATGATTGGGTTTTCATAAGTCATCAAAAATTATTAATATAATTAAACAAAAATCCCTTAGGGTGGGGGAAGATTATTGGAAAAGACTCCAAATGATGAATAAGAAAGCAGCTGCCTGGTTACATTAACCAGTTCTTGTTCATTAATGAAAGGCCCCAGTAGTCACCATAGCCTTACAGGAGATATCCTAATAATTGTCATTAAAACATATTGTGATATGTTCACATTGGTCATCATCAAAAGATTTAATTTTCTAGACAATAAGGTTTTAGATTTAAAGATGCTCTAATACAAAGGTTTCCATATGACTATGACAACTGATTGTTATTAATCCCATATGTATTAAATTTATTCATGCCTCCAGATGTACAGGTCTTCCAAAATTAAAACAGGGATTATTTATGGTAATGGACCTTTTCTTTCAGATTCGGACATTTGTTGTTCTTTTGTGGTCCAATTAATTGTGATGGAAGGTTCATGTGAAGCCAAAATGAGGTCACCAGTCAGTAATAACAACAAAAACTTATGTGATGTATACATTGTATAAGCACCACTGTACTTAGAGATGCCTGAACATTAAGTGGTCCAGACAATGTCACAAATTTCTTCAGTAACATCCCATTAAGGTCAATGAGTTAGGTAAAAGTTTCTTATGTATTAGACAGAAAAGATTGCTTAAAAGAGCTATACTGTGTCAAAATGGAAATTTAAGCATGTCACAAAAACGTCATCATGATAATCATGCTACAATATTATGTATGGTTTTGATTTTAAATTTTCTGTGTAAAATTATATAACTATTGCCCGTTAGCATTCTACAGAGATTCACCCTTTAGAACATCCATGGTTGTTAGAAAATAATGGTTCTGTTTCATGTTCTAAAGTCTTGATATTCAGATAAAATAGTAATATTAAGCTCACAGCCCTAATGACATTACAAAATGTCATTAACCTTCTCTTCTAGATGTCCAACAACTGAGATATGGAGAAAAAAAACTAGAAAGACTGATGGGCCAAGAGGACAGCCAATATTTTGACCCCAGCCCTCAGAAGTCAATGAGGACACAGGACATGAGGGAACCTTTTCAGCAACATCCTGCAACTCTGGTGAGTACTACATTCTCCTGATCAAGGAGATTGTAGGACCACAAAGGATAAAGATCTACAGTATATGGTGTACCTAAGGAGAGTCACTAGGAGAAAAGGGTCTCCCAAGCTTTCACAAAAAGCAAATTGGTCAAGCAGTGACCATGACTCATCCAGATGGCTGAAACTGACTGAAGAAATACAGGTACCATACATGGTTCCAAGGTAAATCCTGAGGAAACTTAACTGACCTTGATAAATAACAAAAATTAATTAACACAAGTCTCACCTCAATTTGGTCTTGAACATCCAGCAGAAAAGTATAACTACAAGAGGTATAAAACAATTGCCAACTATACTAGTAACTGATCATTGTTCTGGGAAAATGCATTTGTACATGATTAAATTGCTATAGAGAGAGATTTAAAATCTATGACTGGGAATCCTTTTTTTTTTTTTTTTGCGGCACCGGGAATTAAACTAAACTCACAACCTTGCGCTTGCCAGGCAGGTGCTTAAGCTACTGAGCTAGATCCCCGGCCCTAGGACTGGGAATCTTTAGCCAAAATCAAACAAGTTCATCTAGAATGCAAAGGATTCAAGGAGAAGGTCTTCTACTGAGTTCCCCAAACACAACTCCTCCTCCAGCTTCAACTAACCAATCATCACTTACAACTATAAAACAGAAAAGGGAGAGATGCGTGGGCAGCTGAAACTGGAGATCAAACACATTGGGGCCAGAGTAAGGATAGTCTCAAGAATTAAGAACTCCTGAGGAAGCCACATGGATAAACTACTCTAATCTGAAGAACACTGGGCACCTGAGACAAGCCACATGGCTAAGCTCATAGGCAGAGAGGTTTCACAGGATACTCAATCTCCCAATACTATTGTATAAATAAATGCCTGCAGCTGTTAGAGCTCTTACTCCTCCTCCTCCTTTCTCCTTCCTTACTTCCTTTCCATTAGGAGAGAGGGTTCCATGTAGCCTCAGCTTTTTGTATACTGACTCTTGTCCTTTTTTGTCCATCTTCTCAGCATCTTCACTATGGGAACATCAAGAACTATGCAGGATGCACACAAAAGGGATGGCTCAAAACTACAGACGTAGTGACTACTGGCAACCCCAGAGGGCTTCACTGAGAAACACACCAGTGGAACACAGCAGTGGAAGCAGCAGACTGCAGTGGCCATTGAGTTAACCAGGTTCAGATGCCCCTCACCAGGACAGGGTGACTGGCCAGGAGCCACCTTGGAGAAGGGTCAACTAAGCTTAGACTTAGGGCAGCTGTGGGCCAACTCCATCTAGTGGCTCCCAGCATCAGAATGAGGTGCAGCCAAGTTCAAGCTGTCAAGAAGTCAGGGAGCCAAGTTCAGGGCAGCAGGGAGCTGAGTTCAAGCCAGCAAAAGGCACATGGAGTACTGTGGATTGAACGACTCAGGTCCCAGACTCACAGACAGAATCCAGAAATACCCTGGACTTCGAGGAACTAAAGGCTTCGGTTCGCTGGGATGATCCACCATCCTATCATAATTCTACTGCTAGCTTGCTGGGGTCAATAAACATGGATTTGGACTCTGTCTCCCCCATCTGCCTACCAGTGACAGCAGAGACACACCCTCAAATGAATAATTTTTTCTTTTCCTTTGCTTTTTCCCACTCTTTCTTGTTTGTTCTTGTTTTCATACAAGTGTGAACAATGTTTCTAGTTTCATGTTTTGTTTTTGTTTCTTCCTTTCTTTCCTTCCTGTATTCTTCAGCAGTTCCCAAAGTTTGCCTAATCTTCCTTTGTGCTTCAGCCTCCTTCTAATCTGTTTCTTTTTCTACTTCTCTAACCTCTTCTAAATTTTCTCCCCAAGGGTAAAATCACCATATTGAGGAGTTATTTACTGAACACATTGTTTTGATTTGTTTTAGATTTGGTTATATACCTACAAATCCTGCTCATATAGTTAAAGGTGGCAAATTAATAGTTATCACAGTTTGTCAACTTCTAGAATGTGCTTGATACTGTTATTACTGATTGTACTACTTTAGCCAAGGTGACATAATTGTTCATATCAGTTATTCTTCTTTGTACACCAAGACTGAAATTAAATGAAGGTCACAACAATACTATAGGCCAGTGCCAAAGAACCAGGGGCTAGCCGGGTGTGGTGGCTCACACCTGTAATCCCAGCACTCGGGAGGCTGAGACAGGCGGATCATTGTGAGTTCAAGACCAGCCTGGGCTACAAAGTGAGCTCAAGGCCAGCCTGAACGGCATAGTGAGACCCTGTCTCAAAAACAGGGCTGGGGATCTAGCTCAGCAGTCTAAGCGCCTGCCTGGCAAGCGCAAGGTTGTGAGTTCAATCCCCAGAGCCGCAAAAAAAAAATGAACCAGGGGCTAGGCCACATAGGCAGCAATTTCTCATCCCTAATAAATTGAAGAGGTAGGAACTCACAACAGAGTCAAAACCCAAAAGCCAGTGTTATGGATTAAAAACTGGTGGTTAAGGGCTGGGGATCTAGCTCAGCGGCCTAAGCGCCTGCCCGGCAAGCGCAAGGTCATGAGTTCAATCTCCGGTGCCGCAAAAAAACAAAACAAAACAAAACAAAAAAAAACTGTTGGTTAACTTGGCACCAGCTGAATTAAATCAGCATGGTGCTGCATTCAGACAATCCACCTGAGGAAGGCTGCCAGCATAAAGAGAGACGTGGAAAGGAAGAGCAGAGGCGTTGTGGGTTCTCCTAAGTGCTGCTGTTTGGAGCCACTGGTTCTGGAGCAGCTTGTCAGGCCGGCTCCCCAATGTGACTTTGGCCATTATCATCGGAGGAGCTTGGGACCTTGGTGAGAGTGGCTGTGGTTCACTTTGGGGAGCTCTGGTCTTTGTGTTGAGCATCGCTTCCTGGCTCTGGAGGGGAAGATGGTTGCTGTTCAAACTCCAGGAGAAGTTGTCACGCTGGCTTCCTGGCATGTACTTGACTGTTCTCATCGTTGGAGGAGTGCAGGACCTTGTCATTGCTGAGGATGGCTGTGGTACTTTTCGGGGAGCCCTGGTTCTTATTTGAGCGTTGCTTCTTGGCTCCACTATAGAACCCTCAACCTGCTAGCACAGATCCTTCATCCTGCTGGCATAGACTTTCTAG
>RJWT010042445.1:0-12012 GCA_004365215.1 Cuniculus paca
TAAAATAACTATATAGATATCAGAAATGAAAGAGCAATTCACAGAGGACTGTAAGTGAAGAAAAGAAATACTACAAACCCTACAAAGTTCATTTAATAAGAAAATGAAACTATTCTGAATCTGTGTGCCCATAATAAAATAGCTTCAAATTTTACAAGCCAAAAATTAGCAGAATTAGAGAAATGGACAAATATCACATTGGTGGGAGATTTCAATAGACTTCTCACAATTCTGGATAGGTTGAACAGACAAAATCAAACAAAAATTTTAATCATCATATGAATATATCTTTACTGATCAATGAGAATATGTCCATTCTTAGTGCTGCAATATTAAGCTAAAATAAAAAAGAAACCAAAATAAAAGCACTGATGATATGCTTTAAGCCATAAAGCAAATCTCAACACATTTCAGAGAGGTAATATCATAGCAGTAACTGTGAGGGTTTTGAAACATTTTACAAAATCTTTGGCAACTTTCTCATCAACAGATGGAGTACTGTCCTCTCCTTCTGAACCTGGCTGATCCTTTGTGACCTTTAATCAACAAAATGTAGCATAATAATCCTGCTTTTCTTCCAAGGTAAGTTAGATGTGTAGTTTTAGTGAGTTTTCCTGGTATAATCAATCACTCTGGAGTCTTCAATTGCCATGTAAGTTGGGTTACCTTAAAGCTCTGATTTAAAGGCCTCAGAAAGAATCTGCAGAGAGGCTCCAGCCCCACAGTTGTCTGAGTTTTTTCAGCCCAAGCACGTGTGAATGGAAAAGTCTCTGAGACACCCTAACCCCAGCCACTATCAAACTCAACTGCCATCAAGACCTACAATGGGTAAGTTAGGTGTCCACTGGACAGCCTTAAGGGTTGACCTGATAACTGGTAAAGCATTCTTCCCAGGTATGTCTGTGAATTGCTTCTGCAAGAGTTAGCATTTGAATCAATGGACTGAGCAAGGAAGATCCACCCTCGTCAGTGAGAGCAGGCACCCTCAGTCAAATGAGAGCCCAGATAAATAAAAAGGCAGAGAAAAGGCAAACTGCTGTCTCTTCTGGGGCAAGAACATCTATCTTCTCCTCCCCTTTTACATCAGAACTTCAGCTTGTCTAGCCTTGGCAAGCTAGGACTTACCAGCATCCTCTGGATTCTCAAACCTTCACCCTGGGACTGAGTGTTCTACCACTGGTACCACCTAGTACTCCACTAGTACTAAGGTCTTTGGGTTTAGACTGAAGTAGACTACCAGGTTTCCTGATTCGCCATTTTGCAGACAGTATACTATAGGACTTGTCAGTCTTATAATCAAGTCAACCAATTTCCATCATGAATTAATTCATCTATCTATCTATCTATCTATCTATCTATCTATCTATCCATCCTACTGGTTCTGCTTCTCTAGTGAACACTGACCAATACAGACTCTGAGAAAGAGCTGACCAGCTGTGTCCAGTCAACACTCAGATCCGTAAGTACATAAGTGATTGCTTTAAGCCATTGTCTTGAGGCAGTTTGTCATGTAGAAATGGATAACTAGGATATCCACATTTTCTGACTAAAATTCAATAAAATTAGAAACCAATAGAAGCAATATAGGTAATAAATGCTTTTATTTATAATTTGAAACACTACCAAATATTTCATGATTATAGGAGGGAGCCTACTAAAAAATTAATGTATGGAAGATGAATGAAAATACTGCATTTTTAAACTTCTGAGTTATAGTGGAAGCCAGTATTTGATGAGCTAGCTAAGCTTCATTGCTTATATTAACAAAGAAAAAATGCTAAAAAAAATTAAACACCCAGTTTAGAAAAAGTGATCTCTAAGAATCCAAAATTAAAGAATAAGTAAAATAACAGAAATTAGTATAATAAAATTAAACAAAAATATAAATAGGCATGGAAAAAAATGGTGACTAGTCATGTCAAATGCTCAAACTCATTAATAATGAGAAAAATGCAAATTGAGACCATAATTTGTTACATATATATATATATATATTTATGATTAAAATGCCAAGCTCTCAATGATGAAAATTCTTATTCTTTGCTGGCAGAATTTTATTTTGGTTCAATTTCTTAGCAAACAATTTTACATTTATTTTAAAGCTAAACATTGGCAGTGCCATAACCTAGTAATTCTACTCTGAGATATGAATTGTATCCTAGGTAAACTCTTGCACACATGCATCCAGAAAACTAAGTAATGTATGCAGAGCATTATGTTAGGAAAAACTGGAAATAATCCAAATGTTCATCAACTTAACAATAGATCTTGACAACAGCATATTTATAGAATAGAACATTGCCAGTAGAGAAAAATAAGTGAGTTATATAAGCAACAACATGGATAAATCTTGGAAATCATGTTGAGTGAAATATAAAAATATCAAAATTGAAAGTAAAATGCTTACATGATGTCACAGTTAAGCCTGATTGACAACTTGATTGGCTTGGGAGATGCCTAATGGATCAGTAAAGCACATTTCTGTGTGCTTCTGGGTAGGTCACGATGGTGTGGCCTTAGTACTATATCTGGTTCGTGGCTCTCTCCTCTCTGGCACTGTTGCCCTGCTCTGCTTTCCAGCCAATAAGAACTGAGCAGTTTTATTTTGTCATTCCCTTCTCTGTGATGTTTCTGCCCTGGAGCTTGCTTACTATGGACTGAGCCCTGAAAAACCATGACCAATACACAAGATGAAAAATTAATACAATAGGAAAAGAACAATAAGTTCAACATCAAAGATAGTGATTTTCTGTGACTAACTGGGGAAGAGCATCAGGGTAGCTTTAATAGGAAAAAAAATTCTAGTTCTTCAGTTTTTGATGAATTAGCAGGTGTTATATTACTATGTCTCATGACTGGTATGCTATGGACTCTTTACACTGTACTGTAATATTTACAGTCTTAGTTGCATTACACTACAATTTTACTCGTGTTTTAAAGAGACTTTCTCATTTTAAAATCATTATTAATTACCCTCTGTGGTAGTGTTCTTATTAAACAGTTCCAGAACCGATACTGACTATAGTAAATAAGCCTTTTAATGTCAAATGTATAATTTATTGAAAATAATCATTTCTCTTATTTCTTCCTTTATGTATCATCAAAGCTAATAATATAATTCGAGGGAAACAATGATAATAGTAGTTATAATAATTTATTTCTGTGAAGGAGCACCTATTTTCCATTGTGAATGTTGATTCTAGTTTTACTACATGGGTTCTAAGAGATGGGGGCTTCCTTATTTATTTCAATTCTGTATTTTTTTAAAAAATTGTCATTATTACTATTGCTGCTGCTATTAGAATGGTTGAAGCTGGGAGGATGAACTCCAACATAAGATTGTGGAAAGGTTTATGATATTCCTCAGTACAGAGAACCAGAGGGAAAAGCAAACCAGGAAATATAAATCTAGATTACAAGACATTCCTGGCTACTTTTGACTTGACTGGGCCCTGGTGTTGCACTGTTTCTAAATAATGTTTGAAATCTGCTTGGAATTCAGAAAGAAAAAAGGAATGCTGATGAATGTAGCATAAAATTTAAACCTCGCTAGGATGATTAAGCTAAATTTGAGGAGGATAAAGATAAACTCTTCTATCAGCATCCCCAAAAGAGTGTTGTAAGTAAACAATCAGTTCACAATTTAGATTTTATATCTTCACAATTTATTTCTTTATTTGCCTGGTATAATAATTTGCATACTGGTATCTAAGAAGCATAGTTCAGTTCAACTTTTTCTGCACTAGGCCATAACAGAAGTTGGACATACCAGTTAAATCATTTAGACTCTTCTTGGAACTGAGTTTGTTAACACAATTGTGGTCTCCTGGAGAAGTGAGAGATCTAACTCACCACTCTGACCTAACTATATCTCCAGCAGAAAACTGAAGAAAGTCAAATGGAACCTCAGTCAGCTTCCCTAAATTAGTAGGTGTCGATTTCTTTTTACCCCTTTCAAAATGAATTTAGTGGTTCTCTGTACTAACAGCTTTGGGACACAAATTATTCTACACCACGCCCTTTAATTCTTTCTATCAGCAATCTCAAATTTTAAAATCAGAAAAGGGCATTATTTCGTAGTGATTTCCAGATCTTCTGGCTGATGTCAGGCATGCTAATCTGCACATTCTGCAGTTATGCACAACCACAAGCCCTGATCTGAGAACTAAATGTATGATACAGCAGGTCCAATGCAAGTGGGCTAAGATTTTATGGTACTGTGCTCACCTACTTGCTATGACTGAGAAAGCTAGGTCTCAGGGGACAGGCCAAACTATTGTGTTTTCTAGTCCACTAACAGTTCTAAGCAGGACCTGCAGGGAGAACAGTATATATATATGTGTGTGCCACATAAATAGGACACTGACATGCTGGTACATTGTCCTTAGTAATTTAAGCCTCAAGAGTGTTTTTCTTTCTAAAGGCTTCACCTACAGTTTCTTGGCCCTATGCTTTTACTTCTATTTCAAATATTTCCTTGAATGCAAACACCTACTTGACTGGCAATGGGATGATAATATTTTCATGATACTAACGGAAATCTCTCAGCAGAATTACAGCCCAGAATGCCCAGTCTCAATCCTGTTAACCTGACACAACATAAGTCAAGTCAACTTTTAGGGCCCCTCCATTGTGCTTACTTGTTAGTTCACATCCCATCCCAGAATCAAGGTCTTTTTCCTAGCTTCTTGCTCACACCACATATGAATCCTATTCTTTTCTTTTAATTTCTCCTAAACTCCAAAATAGCAACTCTGCTACTTCCTTGTATCCATAGCATTAATCACCCCCTCATTTCCTATTCCCAGAACTGACTGTGAAACAGTCTCTATACAAGCATGAATGATCTGACTTGACTTCTTCTCTTGTTCTTTAGCCCTTTATGGAAGCAATGCCCTGCAGAATTAATATTTGTCTTCTCTTCATTTCTTTCTTACCACAGGCTACCTAATCTATTCTGGTCCTTTTTGGCTCAACTCAGACCTATGTGCTCCTTTCGTCTTCCTGGCCAAGCGTGGGCAACATGAATGTATCTGAGGTTCTCATTTACAGTTCATTACTTTTTCTCCCAACTGCAGAAAGGCAAAGAGATCATGTATACTAGGCCAGCCTTACCACCAGTTAGAAGAACATCTGTCCCTAGGAAAGAATGAGTTATAATCAAACATTAGTCTACTGACTAGGGCTATATAAAATAGGTGATTTGGAGATGAAGGGCTCCATGAATAGTCCCTGGGGTCATCAGGCCTCTTATTTGAATGAGATTTGGGAAGAGTCACCAAAGCAAATTACTCTCAAAATCTAGAAGACAGACTTCATTCTGCTGATGATGAGAGCATTTGTTTTTGTTAAAGACCTCTTCACAAAGCTGTAACATGCATTTCTTAAGATTTGTCAACTCTTGGCCAGTATTAAATCAACCCTTTTTTTTTCTAAAGGTGTTGTATTGTCTATAAAACCAATACCAGTTGAATATTTTTTGTGAATGTATAAATGTAGGGGTGTATGTGTGCGTGTGTGCACGAGTGTGTGTAAATATATATTCCCTCAATTGCCTAAGGCTGCTTACAAGAAGTTGAGAAGAAATACAAGACTATGTGCTGGATCAGGGGAGGCTTGATGACTTTTCATATTACATTTATCTATTTAAAATTTTTTATAAAGAGATGGGGCTCTCACTATTTTGTCCAGACTGGTCTTGAACTGACGGGCTTACGTGATTCTTCTTCTTCAGCCTCACGAGTAGCTGGGGCTGCATTAACACATCCAGCTATCTATTTTTAACAAGTTTCCTTTTATTAGATAAACCTTTGATGAGTTTTTCTCTTTAAAATTCATTGGAGGAGTCATAACCAAGAGAGCTGGCAGAAGCTAAGAACTGTATGGGCTTGATCATTCCTCTAAAGGTGTATTTTTTTTCCTACTGATTACATTAAACAGAGATTGGGAGGATGGCTACTAATAATAAGGGTTTCATTGTCTCTTTTTTTTCTTTGGTCGCTGATACTCTTAATTACTCCTTCTGATGCACTTAATAAGGAGCTATGGAGGAGCTGTGGTGTGTAGCCTTGATCATGTGACTCAGGCACAGACAGGGATCGTGAGACACATGACTGGCTGTAAACACAGGAGCCTGAGATGGTTTTAATATCCTCTTAGACAGAAGCATGACAGATTAGTGGGGACTCCTTTCTCAGGAAACCAAGCCTCTGGCTATAGCTTTGTCTTTAACTGAGTCTTGGATCTTTATAAACACTTTCTCCCTGAACTTTAAAGGACCCATGCTTTTCAGCAATAGTTTAATGTGCGTGAAACAAAAACTCAGATAAAGGATTAAAGCTTAAAATGTCACTGAAGGATCTGATTACTTCAGATGTTTTCTACAAACCTGGAATTTACATTCAGAATATTTCAACAGAGAATGTTTTCACTGGAGAACAGTTAACAGCCTTAAAAATGCATGAGCTTACAGAGTCCCAATTATTTTGAAGAAGTGCAACAACTTCCTGTATTCTATCAAGGACAGGCTGTAGGCAAAGTCCTCAGTTAAGTGTGTTGGTAAGAGTTATCTAAAGATGGAGTGGGATAGTCAGGACACAATTGCAAGGAGCTATGGTGACCTAGAAACATACCATGATGAAACGTCTGGGGAAGGTGAATTATGGAAAGGAGAATGTAAATCCCTATAAAATGCATTAAGATCTGAAGGAAGATATTTGAAGAAAGTGGACCTGAAACACGAAAAAGAAAAACACAAAGAGAATTTGAATACACAAAAAGTACAAGATATTGACATGGGAAGACTTAGTATTGACAGACATTATTTTTTCCTTAATTGATGTCAGTCTAATGAAATAGCCATGAAAATACTAAGAGTCTGTTTCAAGAGTAACGATCATTAGCATGTTGAGTGCTATCTATGTCATGTACTTTCAGAGTATTTTCTTCTGTGAAATAGTTTAGACCCCCAAATAATCTTGTGATTATTAACATCCCATTTTATTAATGAGAAATTTAGGCAGAGGTTAAACAGCCTGCTTAAAGGCCTCTAGCAAATAGGCAATAGAATTGAGATTCAAACCCAGGGATGCAGGCTGGAGAATCTATGTGTGCACATAAGCACTATCTGCACTTTCAAATCAGAGGAACTGAATGGAAAGTCTACAGAATGAATCTGATACAGGAATGTATTAAATACCGTACCACCATATACCCAAGAAGGAACAGATGAATGCTTTTTTCAGTATCTGACGCACTTGGGTCAATTTCTCTATCATTGAAAAGAAAGTTTATCTGTAGTCTACTCTTTACACCAAAGAATTTTTCAAATGTATTGAAGGTATAAAAGTGGAAGATCACACATCTCTGTCCTTGAAGCAAGCAGCCATCCCGTGTCTAGTTTTACTTAAGATTACAGATCGCCTACTTTGCATAGTTTCTTCTTGACTGAACAGTTCATACTGTTGAATCTGCTCCAGATTTACCAAATAGAGTCTCAGGATTGCTTCGGATATGGGACTTCACTAGAATTTTGAGGTATGCTTTTTGAGGCAGGGACTGACCCTTTAGAGAAATCTAGAGCATCCAGAAAGTGACAACAGTATCACATTTTCCGAAGTTTGCATTCCCTGGTCCACAGAAAAGTGTTCTGAAATGGCACAGGACATACCAGCTACCAGAACTACCAAGTCTGTGCACTTTTTATAATAGATACAAATCATTTTTATGGGTTCATCTGAAATGTTTGTGGATAGAATTAAGTAATTCTGTTTATAAATATAGAAACAAAAGGAATGATTCAGTGTATTTAATTAGTTTCAGTGGTATCACAAGTTTTAAGGAAAGCATCTTGGTTTTGTGAAGTTGCAGATTATTCTCAGTAAATGATGTGATAGTTTTAAATTCCACAGAATATTGAAGCATGCAGTAGAAAGACACGGAGCCATTGCCTGTCAAACACGGGTTTTTAAAAATTTGGATGTGAACACTCATATAAAATGAATGCCGTACTTACATTAGTCTTGAAAAATGAACTTATGCAATTTCCTGGAACCTGATCAATTATCTGGAAAGCTGTTGTCATTTTTGTCTTGGGGATTTGGTGAAGGAATTCATCTTAAACTTGCGACTTAATAAAGCTTGTGAACAGTTTTGCCCACTGCACTCTTTGAGGTATATTCCTTTCCAGCTCTGCACCTTTTTTTTCCTCTCCTAGGAATGCTCTATTCTCTGCTTTAAAAAATTTAAAATTTGTTGTTCATTGCATAGTCACAGATATCTAGTATAGAAAAAGTAGTCGATACAGATGATCAAGAAAGAAAAAAAAATAGCCAGGTATATAGCTCAGTGGTACCGTGCAAGGTCCTGAGTTTGATTTCTGGTACCAAAAAAATAAAGATAAAAATAAAAAGCCACAAAAGAAATGAAAAGAAAGAAAAAAAATAGAAAAATCACTCAGTCTTACTCATAGAAATAGGCACTACTAACGTTTTGATACATACATAAGGAGACCCTATGTCAATCACTAATTTTTGAAAACTTAAAAAAATGTAATACATACTCAGATTTTAAAAATCAAACAATATAGAATTGAGTGAACTTAAAAATGAAACACTTCCTTTTCTAGAGGTAGTGTAATTATTCAAATAATTTTCTATGCAAGTACTTGTATAATCTACATGTTCTCTTTCTGTTATGTGTATGTATGTGTGCATGTGTTTGTGCATCTCCACATTCTCTTTATTCATGAATTTCCATGTAAACTATTTTTACAACTTCCTTTTTTAAACTAATATTCTTCCATCTCAGGATATATAGATATACCCACTTTCTTTTAATGTTTGCATAGAATTCTAATCTTTTTTTGGTGAACCTCTCTATATGCACCCACTTTTTTACTACTATAAACTTGCTTTAGTGAATATCTGGTGCTTGTAGACTATGCGGTGAGCACATGACAAAATCCCCATTCACCAAAAACCATGCAAAAAGAAAAAGACTGTATGGTTGGACATCAAAATTTTAGTCTTAGAATCTTGAATACAGTAGTGAATGTCCTACTCTATAAATTTTTAGGCTAAAACTCTGATATAAATCTGTATTTTATAGAAAAAACATGTTCACAAAATAGGTATTTTGAGCATCTTAGAAGTTACAATATTAAGATAAATGCTTTTACTTACATAAAACTTAAAACATTTTAATGTTTGTTCTGCAAGTCCCCGTACATTATGAATCATATTGTTTACTTTACTGATTTGTAATTTGGAAGTCACATCAAGACTTTTTTTAAAATCACACAAATTCTGAATTACTTTCAATCTGAGATATGCTGGTAAATATTATTTAATGATGAAAATGTAATAAAGGTTTTATTTAATAATTCATGTGAGGAATAAAAGAACCCAAAGGTGCATGCTGGCAGCAACTTTAACTAAATGTATTCACTACAAACTTTGGTGGGAAGGAAAGCCCATAACATGGAATAAGAAACCTAACTATTTTTTGTTAAGGAAATAATGTGAAATACTTTTAAGTGAAATATTTTTAAACAGATGAACTGGAGGCTAAATTTATTTCATTTTTCACTCTGAGTTGTGAGGCTTTGGATGTCTTTAATTTGCTCTCTGCATTTGTTCTGAATGTAGTATTACTCCTTTATTGACCTAAAATTTGAGGAATATGTGATCATTGTTTTCTTTTTGTGCTGCTCAGTTAGCAAGGAGCCCCACTTTAGCAAAGATGTGGCTATAGTATTTAAGACTAATGATCTCTAAAATAGAGTACTACTATTTTTCCATTAGAAAGTTACCTTGAATTAATATATTGTTAAGTTTACTGTTCATCAACCCCCCATCTTTACCCCAAGTTGTGTCCTAGAGCAAATTCCTTCCCTCAGTTGTAGCCAGCCCCTGCCCCCACAATTCAAGTTATAGTCACACAGTGAATAGTGAGGGATACTGAGGATATGGGTTTGTTTTGGCCTGAATTTCTTCCTGCTGTGTCAAATGATCACAAGGTCATGAGGTTAGCATGCACTGGATGGCCAGATGCTTTTTAACATAGTAGCTCTAACTTTGCTTTACATTGTTCTACTCTTTGAGATGCCCCAGAGGAAAACACTTGTCTTCTTTCCCACCAAAACCTAGAGAAACTCATCAAAGTTTTCTCTTAGTAATTCTGACTCTTGAGTCACTGGTGAACTGCATATCCATACACTTCCTGTCCCTTACTTCCAAGCTTTTATCATAGTTGCTGGTTAGAACGGAAGGGTGGGATCTCACATTTATAAACTGTAGTGTGAAAGGTTATGAAGAGTCTAAATGCCATTGTTTCTGATCTGGCTAAAAAGAATGCTTGTAGCTAATGAATCAGGGCTGGAGACCACAAGATTGCTCAGAACATCCCTAGATAGGATCCAGCCAGTGTTTGAAGACTGACCCAGGAGCAACCAGATGCTGTGTTCCTTTGAAAGTGGAAACCTCATTGAGGTATTTTCTATTTTCAAAGAATGCATTCAGGACAGAAAAGATAGCTGCCTTCTATTGCCTTTGAGAAGGAGCAATTTTTTTTTCCAGGTATGAAGTTTAGACTATAATGCTAGGATTAACTGCAGTGATTGGAATATGATTCCTAGATAGGAAGTGTAAACAGTTGTGTGGATTTTGTTCACACAGAACCTTGAGTCTGATTTACTGAGGTCTCCTTGGAACTTGCCATGCATGTCACACTGACCTTGCAAACTTAACTTAAGTCGTGGAAGGAAGGATGCTTGCTTTGTTGCAGTATAACTTACACATCAAAACCTAATACCTGATGAGACTATCCTTTCCCCTCTGGTATAAAAGATCAGGTCTGAAACACTCTAAGACATTGAGAACTCAAGGAATCTTTGGCAGTAAAAAGAAAAAAAAGAAAAAGAAAACCTTGCAGGCAATTGGAAGAGGTGGGGTTAGAGAAAGCGCAAAAGTGGAAAGTGAAATTGCTGGGCGTGGTGGCTCACGCCTGTAATCCCAGCACTGGGGAGGCGGATTGTTGTGAGTTCAAGACCAGCCTGGGCTACAAAATGAGCTCAAGGCCAGCCTGAACAGCATAGTGAGACCCTGTCTCAAAAACACCAGGGCTAGGGATCTAGCTCAGCAGTCTAAGTGCCTACCCAGCAAGCACAAGGTCGTGAGTTCAATCCCCGGTGCCACAAAAAAAAAATAAATAAATAAATAAAAAAATTAAACCTTAAAGTGATCTGAGTCAAGAAGAAAATTCACTACCAGAACAATACATGTTTTTGCAGGAGAGAGCCTGCTAATAGCTCTGAAGGAAGCAATAGGAATAAGCAGAGTAATAAAATTTAAACAAAAGAAAAAAGAAAGAAAAGGGATAGTGATTAAAGGTAATTTAGCATTTGAAAAATAACAAAGCATGGGTAATCACCACATAGCTATTTATTGGCTTCCAAATAATAGACTAACTGAGCTTAAGCCTAGAAAACCAAGCCCAAAAGGGTCAAACTGTCCCTTCACAAAAATAATGAATATATTATCAGGAAGAAGAGGTGAGAAGGGGTGAAGGTCTTCCATAATGCTATCCTGAACTTCAGAATTTAAATCCAGCAATGTGGCTGCATGTAAATTCTGCCAGAATGTATATTCTTCAAGATTCTCTGGCGTACTTTCTACGTTCTGAATGAGAATTTAGCTTTTATAATTGCTATTACATTTAGAATCACAATTATATTCCTTTACAACCAGAAGAGTTTACATTTCTCTTCTTGATTTTTATCACATGTAATGTTTTATAACAAAGTAAACTTTAATAGAGAAAACTTCTCTTACTGTGTAGTTTACTTACTAGTTTACAGTAGTAGAATTCTTTGAAACTAGATATCATGGGAATATTTCAGGGTTTGGAACTTGTGCATATAATCCAGCTGGGCTTTGTTTAAAAATTTAAAGCCTTCAAATATTTCACTGAAAGAAACCCAAGATACCTTTTTTTTATACATGCCAAGAGGTC
>RJWT010042446.1:0-12124 GCA_004365215.1 Cuniculus paca
TCTCTTTCATCTTTCAAGACACAGCCTTACTAAGTTGATCAACTGTCCAGGCTGGTCTCCTCCTGCCTCAGCCTTCCAGAGTGCTAGCATCACAAGCCTGCCCCACCACTCGCCGTTCACACTGCTATTTCTATCATACATTGAAAGATTAAACACAGATTTCATCAGTCAGTCGCTCTAGCTCTCAAATTAGCTGCCATCACTGTCAAATTGATTTAGGGCACAGCTTGGGATCCCCAGGAAGCAGAGGAGCATGCAGGGGCTCATTCAGCTGTCTTCTTGAGTGACACTTGCAGAAGGGAAGTGACAGGAGGAAGACTGGATGGGCTGGGGAGAACTGGCCTGGGAGGCAGCCACAGTGGACACCTCGGCTGACCTCATGGAGAGCTTGGAAGATGGAAGACCTGTTAGGACATCCCTAGTGGAGAGGAGGAATGTGCGTCCTTTCCATCCTGTCCTATAGTGGAACAAGACCATGGATGAAAGTTACAGCGTCCAGCGGTCCCTGTAAGCTTCCCCCAGACCCTCATCTGCACCTCCAGCTGCCCAAGTACAGCCCCGCTGTGTGGCAGGGCCAATGCCCCACTGCAGCTGTCCACCGTGTATGTGGGTGAAAGACTCACTGTGCATGACTGAGCAGTGAATACACAGATTCACTACTTTATTAGCAAAAACAAACAAAAACAAAGAAGGAGTATTTCAAAAGATCTGACTTATATTCAATCTTTCTAAAACTTTCCCATTATTATATTCAAGAATAATCCATGATTTTAGACTCATTCTTTATTTCTGAAGACTACAAGTGATTGGTTGATTTGTCCAAAGTTTAAGACTTTTGAGAGAAAGTAGGCAGTGGTCAGTGTCAATAGACTTCTGTTGGAAGGATGACTAATGTGTGTATTCCAGGACCCAAATATAAAACACCTTTATTTTAGAGAGAGAGGAATCATATGTAGTTTTCAGTGCCCATACAACGTAGGTTTATTTTGGTTTATGGAAATAAAAAGGTACATGACAATTTTGCAAAAGACTATGAAAGAGGTACTTTATTGGATTTCAGTATCTCAGGGGCTTAAGTCCCTTCCCTACTGAAAATGACAGAAACAATCTTCAAATTCCTTAAGCATGGTGAGTGGATGTCCGGATGACAGAGGGAGAAATGGGGTGGGGGAGGCAATTGGTTAAATTGTCAGGAGATTCTCAATGAGTTCATCTGGGGGGAGGGGCTTAGACAGAAGTCAGCATATGCACACAGAGTTACTAGGAATGAGATTTGCTTAGGGGACTTAGGAGATCAATTCTTTTGAGCACCGCACATTTTTTAGAAGGAAAGTCTCCGTCGGTGGGAAGGAGAAGATAAGGAGATCATGCATTTAAAAAGAAGATTCAGCAGCAAGGGATGGCGCAGCACATGGGGCGGGGGCAGGTGGAGATGACACAGGTGGGGCGGTAGCAAGAGGTGTGGCAGGAGACCTGGCCACACACAGGGCGCAGGCAGCAGCCGGAGCCACAGCAGCTGGAACTGCCACAGGAGGGGTGGCAGCAGCTGGAGATGCAGCAGCTGGGCTGGCAGCACTGAGGCCTGCAGCAGCTGGACACACAGCAGCTGGGACGGCAGCAGGTGGTCCTGCAGCAGGTGGTCTGGCAGCAGGAGGGGCGACAGCAGCTAGAAATGCAGCAGCTGGGCCTGCAGCAGCTGGGCCTGCAGCACACAGACTGGCAGCACTGGGGCCTGCAGCAGCTGGACACACAGCAGCTGGGGCGGCAACAGGTGGTCCTGCAGCAGGTGGTCTGGAAACAGCTGGGCTGGCAGCAGCTCTCCTGGCCACAGCCCTGCTCAGAGCAGACGGAGCCACAACAGGAGCTGACCATGGTGTCAGTGGCTGGAGGTTCTGGGTGGGTTTCTGGGAGAGCGATCGTTCAGAGTTTGGTCTCTCCTTGCTCTCTCTTGCTTTTTATACCCTGCTGAGGGCTACTATGACCATGTGAAGGCTCTTGTTTATACTAAGAAAAATCAGTTGATTTTACCTAATTAGATAATTGTGTTTATCTGAAAACATTCCTATATACAGAAAAGACACCATTTCCTTTTTCTGTTGTGTTACGAGTTACTCAATTTGCTGAATCAAGGTGAGTCAGCTTCGTTTTTCCTCCATCGATGCATTTCCCAAAGTAGACCCATTGCATCCCATTGTATGACTTAGTTTCATTGGATTGAGTGTTAATTCTTCACTTATGTGTTCACTTCCAGGATAATGTGTTGAGAATAGATTTTAGGATGACTAAATCCCCTACGCTATCAAATGGATTCCAAGCAAGTCATATGGAATACTGGTGGGAAAATAGGGGAAAAAACAATACTCAGGGGTGAGGGGAAAATGACTGTGTACAGTAAGGACGACAATAATTCCTTTGGATTTTCTCAATGATCTGTGTGGTGTAAATGCATGTACTTTGACTTACTGAATCTACTCAATCTGAAGTAGTTAAAATGCAACAATTCATTATTTTTAAATAGTAAAAGCACACTGGCACACTAGGTTCTGTTAAAAATTATTAAATTACTATTACCATGTTTTTCAGAGATAGGGTATCATAAGGGAATAATTCTAACCTACATTTTAGCAAGTCAATATGCCCAGTGAGTAAGTGTAACAGTAGCATTATTTATTGGGATTGGCCAGTCTCCCCGTCTTCTGGGTAAGTGTATGACAAAGGATAAAGACAATAGACAAAAGTAATATGGCATATGGGGGCCTGGGAAGGTCAGCGCTCTTGTGGCTAAGACAAAGACTTCTCCGAATTGCTCACTATTTATTGGGTGCATCGTATCAGGGGCATGCAAGAAAGTTCAGGGAACATCTGAGGTAAAAACATGATGGTGAGCAAGGCCTTGAGATAATGGAACAAAGACATTCCAAGCAGTAAAGCTTTGCTTAGCGAGGGCTTTTATCGCTGAGGTTGGCAGTTGTTGCTCTTGAAATCTGAGGGAGGAGAGTCAGCACCTGCAGCTGTGATGCTGTCTTGCCTTCAGAGGGTCACAGTGTCACAGGTCACTGCAGGCCTCTAACATGACCGTTGGCGTGGACAGTTCTGTTTCTGCTTACCAGCCAGTGTCCCAGACACTTAGGCCCGGGACAGACTCATAAGCTAACAGAGAAAGCCAATCGATTGATTCTAAAGCCTGCTTAGCACTGTCTCAGTCTGAACTTTCCTTTCTATAATGTATGTTACAGATACTGTATTTGACATAAAGCAGAAATAAAGGATTAAGCTTTTGTTTACATCCTAAAAACACTTAAGACACACAGACACATATATAGAGAAGAGTTTGGCTACTTAGAAAATTGTTTTAGTAGTGAGCAAAGTAATGATGATGTATTTACATCTGTACCTGCCCCAGTGAAAGGTGAGATAATACATTAATAATGAAGAATTTATTGTGTTTTCTTTCTGTGTCGGGAATTGTCTGGATCCTTTGTCACTGTTATCTTGTTTGCCCTTCACAACGATTCTATGAGATAAACACAATTTTTCTTAATTTGCTACACATTAGGTAACTGAGGTTCAGAAAGTACACAGAAAGTTCTAGAATGTTCAAGACCAGTGTGAAGAATAATGCCATTTCTCATGCCTAGATCACTCCATTTGCCTAGAATATTGCTTTCTCCTGTCAACGTAGCAAACATGTGTTCGCACATAAATATTTCAAACAGTTTATTTGTCTACTTTCTTGACATCAGTTACTTTTAAGATGAATTCTTCCCTCCAAGATGTGCCTCTGTTCTAGAGTATCACATGTTATCATAATTGTTTTATGTCTCCTTCTTCTAGTCCTTTCGTAAATCCCACAATGTCTTAATAAGGTGCTTAGCAAATGCCCTGAGTGAAGACTGGTTGGGTGACAGTGGGATTTATTGAAAACACAGAGCACTTACTCATCATGTAACACACTGTAGATAATCAAATTGGGTGGAGAGGACAAGAAAGAGCTCTCAGACAACAAGTTGAATAGGAGTTTGCATTTGGCTTTTGTTGGGGTAGTGGTCCATCTACAAAGTGTATGTAGGTGAGCAGAGAAAGACAGTATTCAACAGATAAAATGGGAAGAATTTAGAGATACTCTTGAATTTATACAAAAAACACTACATAGCCTATCATCACTCAGTGGGAAGAAAGTTATGAGCAAAAATCCCGGGCTTATGAAATAGTATTTGGAAGGGGCTGAAAATGTGACAGGAAGAAGAAAGAAGGTTTAGGTGAGGGTTGTGTTGTGAAAGATGACATACTAGAGGGGTGACAATGGCTGTAGACCAAGGTGCATTGGACATTTCAGAGCATGAACCAGAACCAGCCACAAAATGGACAATAGAGATATTAAGAGACCTCATTGTTAAAAAAGAATCTTATTTAATATGCTTTCAGATGCATATGCATACATACCTTTTACAATTAAGCCCCTCCTAGTAGCTAAAAGACAATTACACATCATTTAAAAAATGCATGATAAGGGCATTTTTAGCTCAGCAGCGTAAGTGCCTGCCTGGCGAGCATGAGGTCATGAATTCAATCCCCAGTACAAAAAAAAAAAATGCATAAGATATCACCCCAAAGTAAAAACACACATGACTAACTGAAATAAAAAATTCTCACAACTGATATTACAAAGTGTTAATTATACGTGAAGGAATTCTAAATGTAGCTTAGAAAAAAATCAACTGCCTAATGGGCAAAAGAAATGCAAATACTTTTACCACATAACAATGCCCGGTTTCATACATAGCAAGGGAAATGAAGTTATATGAGTTACTGAGACCATTTCTCACCTGTCAGATTGTCAGAAATTAAAAACTTGCCAATGCCCCCTGGTCATGAGACAGTGTGGGAACAGGCATGTTTGTACCTTTCTTGTGCAGGCTTGACTAGAATGAAGGGCATTGTTCTTTGACCCAGATATTCCAGTTTCATAAGGTAACCCAAAGATACCCAGGCAAAATAGGAAAAGAAAAGTTGCACAGAGTTATTCATAATAGTTTTGTTTGTAAAAGCAAAACCAGATTACAACAATAAAACTTCACACCACCTGGTTTTCCTTCAGGTAGGGACCAAGGAATGGAGGATTGCACATTCCTGTACCAGACTACCACACAGCTAGGAAAGGAGCCTGTATCTTTATATGCGACTGGAAAGGACTCTCCAGGAAACACTGATACACGTGGAGGAAGACATATATCATGTTGTATAATATGTCTAAAAAACCCAAGAGGCAAATCTGAAAATATATTTCTTTACATTTAAAGACGATGGAGGAAAAGAGAGAGAGAGAAGAACAAAATTTTAAAAGGGACTTCCACTTCAAGATAGAGAACAGGATTGACTTATCCTCCTGCTTGAAACAATTGGGAGACCAGACAAACTACACGGCACACTGGCTTTTAGACACTGACTGTCAGGGAGGGCAGGATAATCGCTTCCTGGGGAGAGGATGCACAGGATGTGACCTTGAGGCAGGAGGAGCAAGCCTTGGCCCTGACACACTTCCCAAAAATAGTTCATGTTCCCAAGAGCCCGAGTAAAACCCTTGTAACTCCTGTGTCATGGCTCAGCATGCCTGGAAGAGTATCGCCTCGGGAATGGGCTGGGTGTTGCCCTCTAGTGAACCCATTTTACAGAGTTTAGAAGTCAGTCTGATAATAGCAGACACAAAATGACAGTGAAGTGACATTAATAAGCTCTAGCAACCAGCTGTAAACCTTGTACCTATTGTTAACGATGCTGTTAAGTAACTTACTTGCACCCCAGAATAATCAATTAATTTGGACCCTATCAAAATTATGTTTTTACTTTTCAAAATACATTATGAATTTTTTTAAAAGGTAAGCCACAAGCTGAAAAAATACTTACAGAACGTTTGTTCAACAAAGAGCTTATATAGACAGCATACGAAGAATGCTTACTACTCAATCAGATTACAAACACATCCACCAAAAGTGGGCAAAAGATTTAAACACATACCCATCAAAGAAAGAAAGACGATTTCAGGTAAGCCCATGAAGAAGATGTCCAACATCGTTAACAATTAGGAAAATGCAAAATATGCTCCAATGAGCTCATGGTGTACACTCTGGAATGCTTAAACTCTACCAGCAAGGTCACACTGAGCATGGTGACGGTGTTAATCCCTCAGGGCTTTCACACACAGTGGGGACATGGAGCTGCTGTTCATAAACAGCTTGAGAACTTGAAGCGTGAACGTTACACCTGCCATATGCCTAGTCACTCCCTCCAAATCAGTTCATCCAAGAGAAATCAAAGCACATGTCCACTCGAAGATTTGTTCACAAATATTCATGGTAACTTTGTTTGTAATAGAACAATCTGAATAAAACCTGGCAGGTGAATGGATTAAATTGTGATGCGTCCTTGTCAAAAAACTTTTCAGTGATAAAAGGAATAACTATGGTCAATATGTGACAACTTGTGCTTCAACATATTTTAGTGTGTGAGAAGCCAGCATAACAGTGTGTACAATGTATGCAATGTGTGCTTCTATCTATATAAAATTCTAGAAAACACAAGCAAAGGGGGAATGCCGGCAGATTCATAAGTTAAATGAAAAGTCTGTAGTTCTCAGTGGAAACTCATGCAGTAGGGAACCATTTGAATAAATACTTTGTAACTGTGGATACTGAAAAAGCTGAGGTGGAGGGAAGTGTTTAAACTGGAAGTGACGAGCATTCCTTCATTTCAGTGGATGGGTTCCAGTGCCGTGTGCCTCCTAAAGGGACCAGGGATCCTTGAGAAATGGCTGATTACGTCCTAGCAAGGAAATGTACAAGTGAGCCTAGAATATATTGAAGTATCAAAACACTGATGAAACCTTTGGAGTCTACTGCCTTCAGATCAAATGGACTCGGGCCGTCTTACATAGGGATGTAAGCTGCACACCATCAAGTATGCCAAAATCCAAGAGGGCTTATTGGTAGGAATTTTTTAGAAAGGAGGCAAACTCCTCTTTGGTCACATCTGGCCCATGCACGCTGGTAAACAAAAAAAATGGAGAGAATGAAGCATTCCATTTGACTTTCCAGGAATATTATCCCTCAGCATAGCCACGCGTTGTCTTTGGAATTGTCCCTGCTAATCAATGGCAAGGGGTACTGGAATTGCAGGATTACAGTTTTGCCATGCCTCATGAAATGAGGGCTCTGGGTGACAAATGCTGCTGCCACAATAGAAAGGGGACCAGGTAGCCAATACGTGCCTTCCAGGGAGAAGCACACGGCCACCCAGGAGCAGTCACAGAGACCTGCGGGACTTCTGGGGTTGAGTCTCCTGTCCCCAGGTTCACCACCAGAGTGAAGTATCTCGTACTAATTTAACTCTTGTTACTGATGTGTGGCAAGGTGGGAGGAGAGAGCGAAGGAAGTCTCTCTGTTTTGACTTTAAGGAAAACTTCAGTGAGGAAAATCAAACCATGTCGGTAAGCCCAGAGGGTTCTGGGAAATTTAGGAATCCACAGTCTTCAGTTTCACCAATTCAGACGGGCCCATCCCGTATCTCAGTTAGGGCCTTGACTATGGTGCAGATGAGCAGCCTGCCTGGAGGAACAAGCACTCTTGGGCCTCTGCTATTCTATTCTCAGGTCCTAGGCTTGGTGCTCAGCGGCCTCTGCCCTCTGCTATGGCAGAGGACATCATGTGCGCCAAATACCCTGAGTGTCCCATGTGGCCTCTGATTTCTGCTCTATCACTTTGAGCTTTCATTATGATTTTTCTGAATTACATTTCCTGCCAGATGCAAACACCCAATTCCACTATCTTTATATTACAGTGGAAATACAAGGTCAAGAGAAAGAGGACATTACCTACAGCCTTTCCAAAAAGAATTTTTTTCTGATTTTTCTCCGTGAATTTTTTCCATGTTGCCTAAGAATGTAAGAGGCAGTTGATGAAAACTAGGCTGGGTGACACATGTGGCTTGACCTGGGTTGGAATCGACAAACCTCTGCTGTCTGCCTTTTGAGCCTGAGTGAAATGCAGTTGTCCAGACAGAGTGAAAAATCATAGAAAAGAATACAATCGCACTGAATTCTCTGTGGGAAAGTCATGGTTTATTTTGGCCTAAAGATACAACACAGGAAGATTCAGAGATTAAGAGTTATAGAAGAGAACCTCCAATTAAGAGAGAAACTATAAAAATCTATAATGTAGAAATATTGAAATCAACCATGAATTCTTGAGCATGATGGTTGAGCACTCAAAAGTTTTTCTGTTTTTTTTGTTTGTTTGTTTTTTGGGTTTTTTTAAGAGACTTTGGAGAGAGTTAGGTCAGTACAACAGCTTGTGTAACACAAGCAATTTCACACACTTGGCTGGGAGGGAGAGATCCATGTAAAGATCAGACTGAGGCCAGAATGTGCTTGTAAGACCCAACTCCGTGGAGCAGCCTCTACCCGCTTTGTGTGTCCTGATGCCCAGCACCAGGTCTGTGTCAGCAGAGAGAGAGGAGAAGGAGGAGGAGGTGGACACAGGACAGGGCCTCAGCAGCAAGGGATGGCGCAGCACATGGGGTGGGGGTGGGTGGAGATGACACAGGTGGGGCGGTCACAAGAGGTGTGGCAGGAGACCTGGCAGGAGACATGGGGTGCAGGCAGCAGGACAATAGGTATGTGGTAAAGGAAACTCCAGGTGAGAAGCTAACTGGTCCTAAACAGCAAAGGTTCTTGGGTTGGTAAGACACACAAGCAACATATTACAGCACACAGAAATACCATAACTCGCCCAAGAAAAACTCAAAAACAAAAGAACAAAAGTGCTACACACAAGGAAAAATAAACTTCTGAGAGACTGGGCATGAGATGCCCAGCGGGGACGCTTTCTACATAAAATAAATGCACAGGCCATTATTACAAAGTGTACAAGGAAGCGTTTATTGTGAGTAGCAGAGGAGATGCAGGGAGAGGGGTATTATCACCCCCGAGAACTGAGGGATCGGAAGATTCTGAAGGAGGCTGCAAATACCTTGGTTTAAGAGATGAACAAAAGTAGAAATCTAATGATGAAATTGGTGACATAGAATTACCTTTGTTTTTATTGTTTTTTTTGTATCATTTTGCTTTCCTAAGTCATCTTCCTTCTGCTGGAAGAAAAAAAAATAACTTTGTTTCCCTACCTTTTCCTTTCTCTGGGAGGATAATTCCAGATGGACGCTGTTTTCTTTCTGCATTTTGCAGATAATTCTTTCATCTTCTTCTATCTTCCATCAGTTCCATCGCATCATGCTTACTTTTCTTTCTGCAAAAGCATGCACTGCTTTTGTCTCCTGCTTGCTCGCTTACTTTACTTGTTGATGTATTTATAAAATGGCAAATATTTAAGGTGCACTGCATATTTTGACGTGTGTACACACCGTGACGTGATGGTGACAGTCAAGCTACTTGACAGACGAGACAGACCCACTACCTCACAGTTACCTTTGTGCGCGTGTGCGTGTATGCACGTGCGTGCTATGTGAACACTTCCCAGCTTCTCCCAGCTTCTCTTTTCGGAAGTGTCAACTGCGCAATATGGTATTGTCAATCAAATAGTTGCTATGATGTACATTAGGGTTCTAGAATTTATTCACCCACCATGACTGCAACTTGGTACCTGTCATCTCCCCTTTTCCACCACCTTCCTGCCCGTGGTGATCACCATTCTACTCTCTGCCTCTATGAATTCTGCTCTTTTACAGCCCATGGATAAGTGAGGGCATGCGGTATTTTCCTTTCTTCCTCTTGCTTATTTTTGTTGACATATTGCTCTCATCCATGTTCTCACTGGCAGCAGGATTTCCTCCCTTTTTCAGTGTGAATAATACTCCATTTTGTATCTATGCGATAATATCTTTATTCCTCTACCAACGGATTCCATTCCTTGGCTATCATGAATAATCCTGCAGTGAGCACAGGAGTGTGGACACCTCTTCATCCTGATTTTGCTTCTTTCAGATGTAGAGGGCGTAGAGGGATTGCTGGGGTTTATAGAACAGTTCTCCATTTAATTTTCTGGGAAACTTCCTTGCTGTTTTCTATCATAGCTACATCAACTCATGACTGTTTTTGTGATTTTTCTGTGTATCTTTGGTTTGTCCATGATGTGCCATGATGGTTTTTTACTTAGTATTCACTCTACATGGGGTTCAAAGATGTTCTGAGACTTGGGACTTGAAGTCAGTTTTGTCAAATTGGCCCTCAGTAACTCTTCATTACTAATTTCTGTCCCGTTCTTTCTTTTCCCTTCCTGAGATTCCAACTGATGTGTATGTTGGACCATTGCTCTATGTTCTACTGGGTTTTATGCTTTTTTCCTACATTGCTGTACCTTCTTTACTCTCTGCACCTTGATATCAATATTTTCTATTTCTAATTTGGTCTCCCCGTCTTCCATTGTGTCTAATCTGCTGGTAAACCAACTTGTTGAATTCTTAATTTCAGTTTTGAGTTTTTCAGGTTTACAACTTTTACTGGACACTTTTTTCTAGATTCTACCTTGTTAATGAAGTTCACGTTTTTCTATTGTTTCAAATATACTGTTCATAATTTTTCCAAAATCATTGTTAGCACCTACCCAAAGATCGTCTTTAGCTCTATTTCTATTGCCTTTTATTCTCCTAGATTTTAATCATTTGGTTCTTTTTTATAGTGTCCCTGGTATTTTTAATTGAATGGTAGATATTATATGTGAGAAGCTGTAGAGACTTGAGATGATGTTATCTTTAATTTTCCTGTGAGATCAGGGATCCCTCAAATTCTGCCTGCATCGGTCAATTCTTGCTGTTTTCAAAAAACTATTTTCTTAATTTTATTCAGTTCTCATAGTTATCCTTGCTGTTACGGCTTGTACTAGATGTCCTCCTGAAAGCCTTGTGAGGCCGTGGGTGGGGCTTTTGGCAGGCAGCTGATTCTGGGCTTAAAGATGTGACCCTGGTATTAATGGTGTGATATTAGGGTTAATGGAGCTCTACCCTGGAAGCAGAGAGAAAAAGAAGGGAGGAGCTGGGCACGAGAATGCCACACCCACGTCACACCTCAGTGACCTGCCTCCACCCAGGCCCCACTTCCCAACAGCGTGTTCAGCTATGAACCCACAAATGGATGAATCCACTGCTGAGGATGGACCCCCAAGACCTCATCACCTGCCTGAAGCCCCGCCTCCGAACACAGGGGAATTGGGGGAAATTTTTAGGTCTAATCCATAACCAGAGGATTCTAGGGCTTTCCAAGAATGGGAGAAAAGAGGCAATGACAGAATGGAGGAGGAGGAGGAGGAGAGAGAGAGAGAGAGAGAGAGAGAGAGAGAGAGCGCCTGGGGGACTGGAGCACACAACAGGAGTGAATGTGTAAGGAAAGATGTCCTTTGAAAAACACTTAAGAAAGGTTTGCTGTGGGATATAAACCAATTTAATCCTACTCCTTCACACCCCTAAAACTTTAAACAAAAATCTTCATTATTCTTCAGTGCTGAGAAACATCTATGCATGTATTGTTGTTTTCTTTCTTTCTTTCTTTCTCTCTCTCTCTCTCTTTCTTTCTTTCTTTCTTTCTTTCTTTCTTTCTTTCTTTCTTTCTTTCTTGAATTCATTGCATGCTGGAATTTTTCTGAAGGTGAGAACAGTAATAGGAAGGACCAATTCATTGTGTTTTGTATTTCATTTGTATTTCTCAGTAACTGAGAACAATCAGTACAAAGAGACAACAAAAAGTACATTTCTATGGCAGGAAAGGTATAGTTTTATTTAAAAGTAGCAACCATAAGACACAAACACAACACAGTAGAAGGAAATGGAAGGTGGTACTAGGAGACTCTGATATCTGAAGTTGTGATCTTGCTTCCATAGGCCTTGCAAAAATTTCCATGTTCCCAACAGGAGGACCTGGAAACTCATATTAATTTCTTAACACCTAGTATAATGATTTGGGTCAATGAGAGGGAAAAGTCAACAAAAGAGAGCTCGCCTGGGGCTAGCATGCAGTCACATGGGTAGTGGGAATGTACTCTCTGAAGTCATCACCCAGACCCCCGAGGTCTGCTTTTGTGATGAGAGAAGTGAAGGGAAGAGGGGGTTCAGGACCAGGGCTCAA
>RJWT010042447.1:0-12132 GCA_004365215.1 Cuniculus paca
ATTACATTCATCATCTCTTGTTTTACCTGGAAAATCATTTCTGTCCTCAGTTCCTTTAGAGTCTCATACAGTTGTTTCTTTACTTCATTTGCTATCCTTTCAGAAGTTTCAGGTGTGTGGCTCATGTTTTCTTCTGTGTCCGTGTCTTTTTGGCTTGTTTTGGAAGGACTAGAGGTACAAGATTGCATTTTGCTCTTTCATTTTGTCATTTTCCTGTATTCCACTGTGGGAGGTGAATCTTATGTGTACAGTTGAGATGCCAAGGCTAGGTGCTACTCACAATGCACACCTTCAGTTCCAGCCAAGACTATCACTCTGGCTGTTTTGATGCTGGGTGGTGTCTGGCTGGGGCTCAAGCAGGATGCCAGGGAAGCTCTGAATTTCCCAGGCCAATGGTGAAGGGGTGCAGACTCCTACCTGTCTGTTGGTAAGGTCCCAAGCTGCACAGCCAGGTGGAATTCGCTGTATGCACCCTGGGTTGGTATCTTTATTGATTATTAGGACAAACTGTAGACATGTAGATTTTATTGATTTTTAAATGTGTTATTGTATTAATTGTTCTGTTTACAGGTACTTTGCAGAATTTTTTATAACTCATATTGGTAGCATCTGTGAAAATAAAAAATATACAGATATTTTATTCATACAGTAAATAATGATAAGAATGTAAAGATGACAGACTCTCTTGAGAGACTTGGCCTATAAATCCTTATTCTCATCTTCAGAAGTCCTCAATGATAAACACTTTAGAGAAGACCAGCACACACACACACACACACACACACACACACACACACACACGCATTCTTTTTAAGAAATCTTGCCTTGTGCAAGTTTGTGTGAACGTAAATGCAGGCTTGCTGGATGCAGTATGTCTGGAAGATTTTCAGGTGTATGAGTAGTGAGGGAACAGAGTAATTTAGAGTAGAATTGCTATATCCCAGGGACAGTGGAAACCTGAGGGAAGGATATAATGGCGTAGCTGGATCCCTTTGTTCATTCTGATACAATAATTTTATAAACTTTAAAAAAAATCTTTTCTCAACATTTGTATTAGTCATGACTTTCCAGAGAAGCAATGGGATATGTGAATGATGATGTTTGTTATATAAAACAATTTGCCCACAGGATTTGAGTGATTGAGAAGTCCCATTATGGACATCTGCAAGCTGGAGACACAAGAAACACAGACACAATTTTGAGTATGAAAATCTGAAAGCCAGAAGCATCGATAAAGTAATCCCAGTCCAAGGATTATTACTAAGTAAACATTTTTCACCAGTAAACCATGTTATGTGCTGGGATCGTATTTCTTGGTGGTACAATATTTATTTTCGATGGATTTAGTAATGGTCTCATTTCCAGTGGTTTACTTCCTTTTGTATCTCTTTCTCAGACGATTTTCAAGTCCTCCTTCATAAGTATCATCTCAAATGAATTAACTGAACAAGTATTTTATTAAAGAATTTTTCTTGAACACATAGACCTTGGAACTTTTTTCTACTTGAATCCAGTTGTTTGCCCTCTACATCTGCCAACAGATAGCCATCCTGTGGTGTTTCCCTGTCATCTTGGATCTTCTAGTTGCCTCTCCCTTCTTCTACCTCATTTCTTGATCCCATTCCTTTTATTTGGTTTACTCTCTGAACTTGCACATCAATTTAGAACAATATAATCAGCCAAAATAAAATTGATTCCAGTTTTCAGATGTTTTAGATGTTTAAAAACTTTGTGTATGTCAAATTAATTGCAACAATTAGCATCAGTTTTTCAGATGATTACCACACTAGCTGGGCTTATATTGTTTAATGAGGGTGACCCTAGCAAATTCTGGGTCTTATGCTTTGGTTCTAGGTTCTAGGTTACTGGCAGTTTATTTCGTATCTTTATTTTCCAGTTAAACTTACACATTCTCAGTGCTACAATGCTGAAACATTATCCATTTTCAGTGCTACAACAGCCACACATACAATAACTACTGAGATTAACCGAGTTCATATCTTTATTCCCTGGTTGGAGTATAAAATGTCTCCCCCACATCAGACTAAAAACCCAAGATTCTTGGAATTTACATGATTTTAATTTTTTTCTTGACTTCATATTTTCATAAAGCTGAGAAGTTCTAGCTCTTCCTTCTCTGTAAGATCTGCAGAGACCTACTCCAACATTGTTTTTCTTTATTTTCCTCAGGAGCATATGGATGACAACATTTTGAGACAATCATGGTAACAAATTCCTGGAAATAGCCCAATTCATATTCATATAAAGGAATAAAGGCATTAAGTTGATGACAGCGATTGACTCATCTTTATTTTCTTCAAGTGTGACTGCTTAGCTCATGTAGGAGATCCGTCATGTGTGGGTCATCAGTTGTTGCTATTGCTTTGTTCTTGTTTTCTCACACAATCTAAAAATATAAAAGAACAAGCATTTACTTGGCATGGTGAGACTCATCTTAAACATACTTTCAACCACACTTTTATTTTCAGTAGAACCTTTATCCCACTTTCAGAGGTAGCTACTGATATGAATTCTTATGCATGGTAGCCATCACCCACACACATCCTATTGGCAGAGAGCCAAGGGATTTAGAAGATGTGATGGAGGAAATGAAAAAGAAAGTCACCTTTTGTGTGTCATGCAGGTTGAAAGGAGCTTATATTACACCTACTAGAATGAATACTGTGTGGCCAGGGATTTTGTTTTGCTCACTGATGTATTTTAGGGGTGCTTTAAACAGTGCCTGATACAAAGTAGCTTTGAACAAATGAATGAATAAATGAACAGGGCATCTTGTTTAATCTTAATGGCAGATTTTTATGCGATGTTCTCAGAAGGTTTAAATATATTAAAATGGTAATGATTAGCAGATGGGAATCAGATTTACATTGTATGGCTCTGTTTGTACTTTAAAAATATTACTTTGGAATGAATTAAAAGGTCTTTCCCACATAGAATGCTGCTTTCCACAAGGTAATCACTTAACAGGGAAAGGTTGAATACAAGAGAAAAAATTAAAGAAAAAAAAAAAAAGAAAAAAGAGCCCCTTACTTAAATTTAGGTAATTTTATTCATTATTTTTTTTAAATCAAGATTCTATCTTTTACCATGTCTTGGCACAGGGCTTAGTATTTGTATTTTAATTTTCTCTGGACACAATCTAACCCATTGTCTTCTTGTAAGACCTAGGAGGATTGCCAATGGGTGTGGTCATCAGTGGTTAGATTTTCAGAACTCTGATGCTGTTTACTTCAGTTTTCATTGTAATTAAACAGTGATCTGCTTTAGGTATTATACTCTCACAAGCACTAGATAAAATACTATATCTGAATCTGATAAAATGTAGACATTGAAATATGCATCAATTTATTACAAAAATGCCTTATATAACTTGTTTTTGCATCTCAATGTTTCTTGCCTTAGCTCAGAAATACATGCAATCCATTCTTCTTGGTATTTAATATAAGGAGCAGGTTCTGTTATCTGTTCCTTAAAATAAAGCATAATTTAAAATTCATTCTTAGCTTAATTTTGTTGTTTAAATTTCACATAGACATTTCATTTAGCAGTCATATCCTAAACAGGGCAATGGACTTGGCAAAGCTCATCTCTGAGTTATGAAGTGACCAATTCAAAAACTGTGAGAGCTTGAAAAAGTCATTCAATTTCTCTGAACTTCAGTTGAACCACTTGTAAAATACAGGCCTATTCCCAATTCATGCATCAACTAAAGCTGTTGTGAGCATTAGATTACAGAATAAAACAACTTCATGTTTATAAAGTGTAAAATAAACTTCTTTATTATTGATTGTATTGCAATTAGCATTTAGATTCCTGGCAAAACTCATGGTGAGTTGTTTTCAAACTTTATAAATAGTATAGTTTCACACTTTCACTATAATCAACACTAATTGATTCTTTCCTTTCTCATTTGTCTTTGGTTTTCTTTCCCATCTCCTTTCAAAAATGGATTTGAGGCATATTGCAACTAAAATACATGCATCGTCATTAACAAAACAGAAATATAAAGATATTTGAACAAGGAAAATTGAATTTGAAACAAATACTGAATACATGTAATACTATAAGAATAAACTTTAGATTACAGAACTTGATGCTAACATTTTAACTTGTTTTTAGGATAAAGTAGAGGCCCTATCCGTTTTTGTGTAGCACTTTGCTCTAATTTACCTGAGAGAAGTGAATTCTACTCCAACTACTTTGTACTTGCAGATGTTCAACAAATATACAATTAATATTACTATGTGCCATACACTATGCTGGGTATTAAGTAAGTATTTCAGAATAAAATAGAAGAGTGATTCAAGTACATATAAATCATATTATATAAATCATAATAAATAATACAAAGATGATGAACTGGATTCTATTAAATTATTCTGTAAACAATACATAGACAAATAGATTCTGTGAGAATGAGGCACTCTACGGTACCTTAATCTGTGGAAAGGGTCAACTGAAGAAATATTTGGGCATGTTTTGAACTTTTATAATTTTCTAAAAATCTAATTGGAGTAGAATTCACCTTCAAATGTATATCACTTATTTATTCATTCAGTAACCTTAAATGAGAAAGTTACTTAGGGTTATTTATTAGAAATGAGATGGATGAAGGGGTTCACTTATATTTTGTTTTTGTCCATGAACTCTGTAAAATAGGTTGAATAAGGAAAGAGAAGAGGAATAACTGTTTAAATCAATGCCATTTAATCAATGGTGAGACCAACAATAAAATCCAAGCTTCCAGACTCAAAGATGGTGCATAAGATTAGTTTCTGGAACCATTGGATTCCTCTAAATATTTTTAAAGCAAAGGTTATTTACATTCCAAAAGCACCATCTTATAGTGTAACCTGAGTACTACTCCCTTATAGAAAGTAATTTGAACTCAGTAACTGTGGACTTTTCTTTATTCATTCAACCATACTCCTTTTTTAATATATGCAATTTAACAAAATGAGTATGATCATGAGCTATATGTATCTAGAATTCCAACATTGGAAATTATAGGTTGAATTCAGCAAAGATATCATGATTATAGCTTCTTTATAATGGTTTCTTCCTATAAATTTTCATCATGTGAATGGCACCCCTACTTGTTACCAATAGCTATTTTCAAAATTTAATCAGTGGTTTTAACAGTAATTATTATTATACTTATAGAAAATGGGCAAGATAGATGCAATTTTTCATTCACAAAGTTATATGCTTCCTGTAAATAAAGGAAGGCGGCAATTATTATAGGAGATATATGTTTTGCATGTGAATGAACAAAGAATGAGTGACGCTTATTTCTTAAGGCATAATATATAAAGTAGTTGGTTAGAATTTTCAACTTCCTTATTGAATGAGACATCCAAAGATACTAGGGTGATCCAATCAGATCACCCCAGTGTCTTTGCCATACTAAACAATGATTAAACAAACGTAGGATATGTAAGTCATATGTCCTTAATTAGATGTTCTTGTTAAATTATTTCCATGAGTGAAATTTTAAGGAGAGATTGTTATGGTTGATACATTGTATCAACTTGAGAAGTTTAGAAGTTTAACTGAAAGACTCAGCAGGAAGCCAGGGTTCTTACTTTGAAAATATCCTCATCCTGTGCAAAGGAGGGCAAGGAGATTTTGTGAGTGTTACACCCATGCTAAAGGTGGTGGTTGGGTGGTGGCCTGTGTACAATATAAGGGAGGAAAAGAGGCTTGTTTTCCCCTTTTGCTCTGGCTGCTGCCTTGAAGTGTTGCCCCAGTGCCGTGCCACCCTGCCTTGGAGTCAACTGATTATGGACTGAAATCTCCAGAAACTGTAAGCTAAATAGACCTTTTCTTCCCTAATTTTGGGTGCCAGGTGTTTGTCTCAGCAGTGAGAGAAAAGAAACCAAGATAGAGATCTATCCTAAGGATAGTACTCCTAAGGAAAAGACATGCTTCCTTCCTAATCACTTTACTGTTTTAAGCACACTACTGTATTAGTCAATTTGCTATTGTTGTAGCCTAATACCTGAGACTGAGTGGATTATCAAGAATAGAGGTTTATTAGTTCATATTCTGGAGACTAGAAGTTCAGGATTGGGCAGGTGCATGTGGTGAAGGCCTTATGCTGCTCCATTTCTTGGTGGAAATGTGGAAGGAGTCATGTTATTGAAGAGGAAGGAGGTAAGCAGAAAAAATAGAAATCACTCACTGAAGTTGGACTCGCTTTATAACAACCTATTCTTGTGACAACTAATCTACTCCTGCTGGAGTGAAAATTCACTCACTCCTGCAGTAATTAACCCAGTTCCAAAAGAGTGTCATTAATCCCTCTTAAATACCTATTCACTTCTTAAGGACTTCATGTTTTCGACATTGTTACATTGGATACCAAATTTCATCATCAGTTTTGGAAAGGGCAAATCACATCTAAATTTTAGCAACCATTCATAGTCTGGATTAGCAAAATGACATCTATACCACAGCTCATGTGAGAAATATCTTAAGATTCACAGATTATGTAAACTCCTGTGTACTTTGGTTGACATTTTCAAGAATCCTTTTTACCATATCATTCTTCATACTTCTAATTTGTTTCTCTATTATGTATATTAGAAACAAAATCCTCCAAATGTTAATTGAGGGAAGAAACCTCAGAACACTCTCTCCTTGCCATATTCCCTCAGTACTCACAAGCATGATTCATTCCACTGCAGTTCATATTAAAGGTATTCTAAAGCAGCATCCCACAGATGTGTCTGGATCTGCTTATATGCTTATACACCTGCTTATATGCTCATATGCTAGCAGTGTTGGGATGAGGAGGAACGGGGTGGGGGTGTGAGAGCTGAAAGGCTGAAAGTGCTTGGGGGTTCAAGCTGTTTGTCCACTCTGTGAAAATTGAAGAAGATTTGGAGAATAAATCCAGTAATACAATGCTTAATGCTAGAGCACATTCGGATAAACACTTTTTTAGGTAATTTTGTTGCATTATCACCATAGAGAGTACTTCCTCAAACAGATGGCTAAAATGTCAACTTGGTGACCCAGTCTCATGGGACCATCACACAAGCTCTTTGCCCTTGACTGGCATGTAGCTGCCTGGAAAATGACTGTTTCCACAGCCCCACTTCTGTGCCTACCTATGAGGACCCAGTGACCTACGCAATTTCCTGGCATTCTGCAGAATAGAGCTGCAGTTGCTTGCAACTGACCTGAACCGTTTGTTGTCTTTCTTCTCCCTTTGCCTCAACTTCTCACTCTCCTGCTAACACCTTTGAATTCATTTCCCAGATAAATATTTACATTGAAATTCTTGCCCTAGGCATCTATTTTTAAAGGAACCAACCTAAGGCATCGCTATTCATGACTAGAGTTTATACGCTGATGTAAGGCAACCACCATTCAAATGTTTAGGTATCAATTGGGAATAAACAATAATGGTGACCACAAGTACTGCTGTTTTATTGCTTTTTAATAATTATGTGTTAATAACCAGTCTTAAAATTTTTTTCTTACTAGTGTAACCTTCTCAACATCTCTCCCAGTGATGTAATTGCACTGTCATTCTCATTTTATGGTTCAAGAAACTCAGGTGTAAGGATATTAAGTGACTTTACTGAGGTCCTATAGCTAATAATAATTGCTGCCAGGATTTGAGGTCAATGCTTTTACTTATCACTCAGCAAAAAGTCTCCCTAAATTGCAAATTCCTTTAAAACAACAAAGTTTCCTTTAGAGATGTATATGATACATATCATTTGTATTTTTTGTTGTATACTTACATAATGCAGGTTTATGTTACTGAAAGTTTCTTGATAACTTGAAATAAAGGTTTTTGCTCTCTTTAAGAAATAAACACATAAACAAATTTGACCTTTGTAAAGAATTCTCCAAAAGAGCAAATGAGGCATGAGGCACTGTAGTTACCTGAGTCATTTACCATCTGCCAACTTGCTTTTCCTAAGAAGGAACTGGTTGAAGTACCAAAGTGAGAAGTCATTTGGAGAAGAATCTTTTCAATTTGTTTCAAAAGCAAGAAGATTTTCTTTTTAATTTCGATGGAGCCAGTAGTTCAGATTGACAAATTCTGCACTGAATTCATACTTGTCAAATAGCAAAGACCTTGGCCTTCTTATCCATCACTGGAATACAATTAATTAGAGAAAATTGGAACTTTCCAGTAACAGAAACAGAAATGTCAGTAAGGGTTTCAACATTAAAAACAATTCCCTAGCTTTTGAAGACTCAGTTGTACTCAGTAATATAGTAACTTTCAGTAAAAACAAAAACCGAAAATCAAAAACCAACAACATTGCTACTAATCACTTTATTTATTTTGACAATACCACTATGCTGGTATAAACATTAATTATAATTTTGAAAAGTGTAAGCATTAATATCTGGCAAGTATTTTACTAAATTCTACTTTCAAATAACAAGGTTTCCTTTTGTTGGTTTTAAGTGAACATTTTCCTTTACTCTTTCCTTCCTTGTTCTTTTCTCTTTTTTCCCCTTTCCTCATGAAGGAGGAATAAAATTACATAACTTTGTTTTACTTCTTCAGATCAAGTTTAGATTTATTTCCTGAGATACAAGGTGTGATCCAAATACTCATATGGTGAATGTTTAAATGTTAAAAATTGTTACAGTAAAAGACACATTGCCATTAATCTGCCTTAAAACTATTCTCCTTTACTTGAAACATATTTATCCCTAGTTCTTGTCACTCTCTGATACAGTTCCAGAAGTTCGTTCTCATTAATGTCTTTACTAGGTGTGATATAAAATATAGTGAATACAGCTGCTGAGTGCCATGTAATAGAAAAGCAAGCTTGTGAAAACATTACAGTGAGTCTTCATCCACCTTATTCATCAGATCTGGCACTGTGTGACTTCTAATTTTTCCCCAAAATCAAAATGACCATACAAAGTAAAAGTTTAGAATTGATTCTGGACATCAAGACAGCCAAGACAGCACAGCTAAAGATACTCATGAAAAAAGACTTCCAGAACTGTTTAAAAGAGGGTCAAGATCTGGGGATGGGCAGAGACAGGACAGAGGAGGAAGGATGGGATGTAAAAGGATCCAAGATGTGATATGTATATATACTAATACCCCTGATGAATATATTTACTAAGTATTACAAACATATGCTAATTTAAAAAATTGAAAAATAGAAAGTGGCAAGAATGATGGGATAAAATTGTTCAAAGAAAGGGGGAGTATTTTGAGGCGGACTAATGGCAGTGTGTCTTTTACTGTAATAAATTCTTAAAATTTAAATATTTAGTGTATTTTTCTATTGTTCTTCTCTGCAACATCATTATAATTATGCACATTTCTATTATCAAATGCAAAGTCAATATTTAAAAATCAAAACATGTAGTTCACTTTCTAAAGAAAAGAATAATTGTCAGGAAAAAAGCTCACTTAAAAAGTTGTACAGTCGGGTAGATGAAATTCCACCAGCAAACATCTTAGTAAGTGATTATAATTTATTTGCAAAACTAATATGTTCTGTAAAATAGCACAAATATATCTCTCTAGTCTTAGTAAGCAAAAAGCTATTTTCATCATACTTGGAATTAAACTTAGTTATATATATATGTGCCAGTTCAATCAAGCTTTGATCTTCTCAGGGATAGATATCATTTAGTTATTCAATGAATATTGTTTATACACTTACCTTGTGACAAATTGTGTGTTAAGTTTGAGGGATACAAAGAAAAATGAGGCAAATCCTTTGTTCTTCTAGAACTTGGAAAAACAGAGTGGTTTTACTCGTGGGGCTGCATTCTTGCAAATAGCGTATCCAAACAATACATTCACATTAGAATCGCACCAAAACCAAAAAACAAACAAAAAATGGTGATTAACCAAGGATTAATAGAAATAACATAGTCACAATACCTCTCTGGTACTTAGCTAACTTAGAAGCAGGCATCATATTTTTATGCCCCTTGTGTAACTATCGCCAAAGCACTAAACACAACACAGATTGTATTAGGTGGTCAATGACTACTCATTGAAAGATTGATCAGAAATAGTATTTCCCTTTGTAGATTTAGACAGTGCCATTAAACATAGTATACTTGTCTTTTGTACTATGGTTGTTCATTCTTGATATTAGTAATTTAACTATATTAGTCTATGGCTTATTGCATGTTTACTATTTGTAGTTCTTTTTAGTCCTATGCTAACAGAGAATAGAGAGTGTATTGCATTGTGCCCTCTTACCACTTGAAATTATGGCATAGTGGCTTTGAATGTCTCTAAAATCATTTGATCAATATTTACTGTAGTATGATGCTTCAGTATTCAGTAGCATCACCTTAATGGTCTGAAGAGAAGAAGAGGGAAGAGCAAGTCACCAATGTGCTTTGCTCTCAGACCTAGAAACTCTCCATTTTATGTAATTCTCCAACCCATGTACATAAAGTACCTTTCCCTGAGCAATGCTAGGGTTATGAGTTGCTTGGAGTTTTCTTCAACTTCTTTGCATGAATATTTGTATCAGTTTGCACTAATGTACTAATATTTGTATTAGGGTTTTGTGTCAATATTCCCTTACAGACATTACAAGTAGGTTAGGCAAATACCTATGTATATAAATCCAATATGTTAGATTTAGTAGAAATATGATGGCCAATTATTTTAAGATATCAGAAGATGCAGGCAACTATAGTGTATTTAATAAAATAAGACAATTCAAGATGATAGAGAACATAAATAATGCCTGATATAAGAAGAGGGAATAAGGAAATAGCACTGACAAAAGCAGATTTGAAAATCTTTACCAATTAAGTGAGAAATTCAGAATGGTTCTTCTAATCCCTGTCAGCACCTCTCCAAAAAGTCTATTTATTTTCTACCACACTACTTTTAACCAGAAAAGATTAAATTCCAGTAGCTAAAGAAAGTGCTTAACCATGGGGGTGGGGGCACACATCTGTAATCTCAGCATTTGGGAGGTGTCTTGGTTACTTTTCTCTAGTTGCTGGAACAAAACACCTGACACCCAAAGTGAAGCAAGGAAAGGTTCATTTAGCTTACAGTTTCTGGAGATTTCAGTCCATAATCAGCTGGTTCCAAGGCAGGGTGGCATGGCACAGGGGCAGCACTTCAAGGCAGCAGCCAGAGCAAAAGGGGGAAACAAGACTCTTCTCCTCCCTTATATTGTATACAGGCCACCCCCCCTCCCTTCAGTGGAGGTATAGCACTCACAAAATCTTCTTGCCCTCCTTTGCACAGGATGAGGTGAGAACCCTGGCTCCACACTGAGTCTCTCAGTCAAACTTCTAACCTTCTCAAGTTGACACAATGTATCAACAATAACAGGAGGCTGAAGCAGGAGGATCACCATGAGTTCAAGGCCAATCTGTGCTATGTAGTGAGTTCAAAGCTAGCCTGAACCATATGAAACCCTGTCAAAAAAAAAAAAACCCTACTCAGCTATAAAGGGAGATAATCTCAAGACTCGTATAGGTGGATGGAGGCAACTGATGATCATGCTCATGGATGAAATAGTTCAGAGTCACATGGGTGAATTTTGTGTTGCCTTCCTAGTATAACAAACTAAAAGAGTTAGTGGGTTCCAAAATGCACAATACATATTGGGAAAGTCAAAGGGGAGGAACTATCTAAAAAGGGGAGGAAGTGGCCATTGTTAATCTATTATCATGATTTGAAACTCATATTGTCTTCATTGTTCTGATTAGTTTTGTTTTATTCTGATTTGTTTGATTTTATTATACTTGATGGCATGGACAGCTGTTTTAAAGACAACAAAATATACAATTGCAGCCATTGAGGATGTCCAGTTATCTTGTTTAGAAACCCTGTATTGCTTTCATTGTTTTGTTTTGATTGATTTTACTCTATTCTGTGTTGTTTGATTGTAATATATCTGAAGGTGTAGGCAACTATCCTGAAGATAACAAACATTATGGTAGCCACTGCTGTTTTACTAGTATCTTGAAGTTCTGTACTGCTTACATTGTTCTGCCTTATTTGTTTTGTTTTGTTTTAGTTTTTTGCTCACTGTTTCACTTTGTTGTATTTTGTTTGATTTTACTCATCCCTGATGGTATGGGCAGGTATATTGCAGATAACAAGAGGCATTATGGTAGCCTTAT
>RJWT010042448.1:0-12150 GCA_004365215.1 Cuniculus paca
CTCGCTTCCAGCCCTGTTACCTCCATCCCTGCAGCACAGACCCCAGCGCCCGGCCGCCGCCGCCACCGCCACCGCTGCGCTTCCGTCCGCGGCCGTCGCCTACGTAGCCGCAACTGCGAGTCAAAGGTCGCTCTCTCCGGACGCCCCGCCTCGCGTCGTCATGGCTACAGCGGCGGAGCTTCCGCTTCCGCCTTGCGTGCGGCAGGCGATCCCGCCCCGCGTGCGGGAGCTGGGGGAACCGTGAGGGCCGTGAGGCTGGTCGGCTGAGGGCGCCTGGGGGGCGGGTCCCCGGCGTGAGGGGCTGGTCCTCGCAAGCGCCTACGCTCCCCCGGCAGAAAGGAAGGCTTCTGCCCGAGCCCCAGGCGTCTTTCTTTTCAAGGCGGACGAGCAGGGAGAAGGGAGGAAGGGCCCGTGGTGCAGAAGCAGTGACTTCTTACCAGTTATCCCGGCATTATGTGACCGTTTGTCTAGAGCTGAGCCCTGAGCGCGTGGGAACCAACCCGATGAGCTAATGTGCACGAGCTCTCCAAAGCTCTAGTATTCTCATCGCTAGCACCATTTGTTTCTAACGTACAACATCCTTGCTAGTCCAAATTCAAAACAAAACAAAACCCAAAAAATCCTGAGTTCCCCTGCTAAAAGATGTACAGAAATATGAGACTTCCATGCAGAATTGGCTTGGAACAGCTTGTATCTTGTGACCTTGCTAAACTCACTTATTAGTTGTAGGAGGTCTTTTGAAAAAAAATTTTTTTAAGTAATTATATCATCTGTGAAGCGGAACACTTTTTTATTTTTCTGCCTTTTCAATGATACGCCTTTTATTGCTTGCTTTCTCTCGTTATAGCTCAAAGTAAGACTTCCAGCACCGCGTTGAATAGGAGTGCTTATGCCTGCCTTATCTGATCCATGGGGGGGGAAGTAGTCTTTCATCATGGAATATGTTCGCTGAGTTTTTCTCAGATTGTTTAATGAAACTTCTGCATCTGCAACTAAAAAATAAACTTTATAAATATCACCATTGAGTCTTTATTATGAAAATTAAGTGCAGATCTGGTAAAATAATATGGTGTTCCTCTTCTGCACTTCTGGGAATGGGTCTACACCTCTGGTATCCCCTGTGGCTTACTACGTACTCTGCTTTGTGTACTCTTAGGTGACATTGTCGGTATACGTAAATTTTTAGGCATGGCCCAAAAAGTTATAGTCTGGTTATTTGGGGCCTCTTTTCCACTGAGGTGACATGTCCAGGGAGATAACTACACCTTTATGTATCTCAGACTACCCCAAATACGTGTACACCCATGTATATTCATCATCCATCCTCAGTAATTGGTCATTTTTGTTCAGTCTTTCATTTTTCATATTTATTGGCTAATTCTCCATATTATTTTGAATTAGGTCCAGGACACATTTCATATATATATATTCCTAAATCTATCTCTAAAGGACAAAGACACTTTGTAAAATTGTAGAAAAACAGTATACAAATAAGTGAGTCCCTAATAGAACCAAGTACCAAGTCAGTGTTCAAATTTTCCAGATTTTCTTATTAAAATACTCTTTTAAGTAGTGTCTATGCATTGCAATTGTATTCATATTACCACTTGAATCTCTTTTTTTTTTTTAATGCGGCACCAGGGATTGAACTCACAACCTTGCACTTGCCAGGCAGGCACTTAGGCCGGTGAGCTAGAGCCCCAGCCCTGGTGTTTTTGAGACAGGGTCTCACTACGCTGTTTAGGCTGGCCTTGAGCTCACTTTGTAGCCCAGGCTGGTCTCGGACTCACAACAATCCGCCTGTCTCAGCCTCCCGAGTGCTGGGATTACAGGCGTAAGCCACCATACCCGGCTACCACTTGAGTCTCTTTTAAAACTCCATCTTTATTTTTCCTTGCAGTCATTAAGGAAATTGAGTCCTTTGTCCTGAAGAGTTTCTCAATGGTTGGATTTACTGAGTGTGTCACCATGGGCTCATTTTGCCTTCTCATTTTTTCACTGTGTTTTCTATAAATTACTAAAGGTTTGATCAGATTGTGGTTTGTGCTTCTCTGCACACACGTGTGCACAAGTGTACATGTGAAGAGTAGTTCACTGGTGATGGAATTCCATCAGGAGGTATGTAAAACCTGTCTTCTTGTGATGTGAGCAGTATTGATGATCATTTCTTGGGTCCACTAATTCAAGAGTTGCAAAATGGTGTCAGTTATTTAGCTGAATGTGTCATTCTTCACTGATTTATTATGGCAGCTGAGATATTTCTCTCAAGAGAAACTTCCCTTCATTAATAATTTTGTTCTCTAAGGATCAGTGTTTTCCCCCATATTTACAGGTTTTCAAAGCAATCCTCACGCATGAATTGTGGTGATCAATTGATTACTTGTCAACTCGAGTGGAGAATGCCCAGCTGAACTGAGTCAGCATGGTCGTGGACAGGGAAGATCCACTGTAAGGAGGAGTGTTGTTGAAACAGTATAAAAGGAGAACAGGAGGGAAGAATTTTGGCTGATCTTCCTTGGAGGGGCTTCCTTGCACCTGCTTTTCTTTGGCGTTTTGGTGGTTTTTCTTCGAAAGGGCTTTGGCTGTTTTCTTTCTTCAGGGAAGCTTCAGTCCTCGTCTTCATTTCAGACATGGTTTCCTGCTTTCTAGTGCAGGTCCTTCAGCCTTCTGGCTTGGATCCCTCCCCTTTGGGCACAGAGGCTTCAGCTTCCAGCGCTGGCCCTTGGGTCTTTTCAGTGCAGCTCCATCAGCCTCCTGATGTGGAAACGTATGGGACATTTCTGTGGGCTCCACACCCTCCACTGGATCCGACCTGCTGCCGCTGCCTTTCTGCTCGTCAGTGTTTGGGATGTTCATTCTCTGAGATGGTGGAGCAGGCACAACGTCCCTGGTTGTCTGTCGGCCTCCGCTACTATTCTCCTTAAGGAACAAATCTTCTATTTCTTACCTGATGGGTTACAGTGATTGCTGAGTGTCCTAAACATGTTTACTACCTCTTGTACTTTACATAAGCCAAAGGTATTTGTGAATTGATTGTGAGCACTCTGAGGTCTTCTGATACCCTTAAACCCATTGCAAAGACCTTACTTAGGTTTTAGAAAATGGTCTTCTTTATGTTTCATATCCTCTAGGTTACAGATTAGCTCACATTTTTAGGATAGATGTTAGCTCAATGAGGCTGATTATGACCTGTTTGATGAATACGTTCCTTTCAGTTGTAAAAGTAGCACAAGTGCATCGAAGTATGTCTGGGAAACATGGGACAATCTCAAAAAGAAAGTAATTGCCTGACTGTATTACAGATCCAGGACAGGAAATCAGGGCCATGTATTTGTAGTGACAGTGCTGTCACTACACAGGCATGCTGCACAGAGAGGACACTATTTGATGCTCACAGGCTCCTCCTGGGGACAACTGAGGTGGCCCCACCTGGAGAGGAGTGCCATCACCACTCCGTCATTTCCAGACAAGCCATACTGAAATTCGCCTGTCACTGAGGAAGGATTCAGAGAGACTACTGGCCTTTTTGTGTTGTTAGTACACTAGTAGATTAGAAAGCTCAATCCCTGGGTCTTCAGAACTTTACTTCTAAGTCTTAGCTAAGCATGGGAAAAGTATGTTACACATTCTGTGGATGTGGCTAAGATGTGGTTAGTTATTTAGCTGTTAGTTTAGTTTTAATATACAGAATACTTAAAAGTGAAAATCGTTCACCTGGTCTAACCTCTCGACTCTTATTCTGCATTAGAAACTGAGGCTAGAATTACTGCTAGAGTTAGTGGCTGAGATGGTACCAAAAATAGAGACTCCTGACCCTTGACACAATGCCTTCCCCCACGACACACAAATACTAGCAGCCTAGAGTCAGATGAGTGTGATGTAGCCAGCCAGCATCACATAGTAATTTGTTGAGTACATTTTTACGGGTTTGAACACAAATGTGCATGGTTCCTAGGTGTTTGTACTGGTGAATTCTGGTTCCACCTGCAGTGGAGGAGGCTGCCGTCAGGCTCCTGTGCAGTTTTACACATGTCGATCTCCCTGGTGCAGTGCTCTAGATTTGGGCTGAGAGCAAGGCAAACAGACGTGAGTCCTCTTGCCGGAGACACTGTCACATCGCCATCATGTAGACACGGTGTGAGGTGCCACAAGCTGTCCAGTGTGCTGGGGCTCAGCATGGTCCTGCCCTTCCTAGAGCTTATCCAGCTTATGTTTTTTTTTTTTTTTGCATAGTGCTGGAGTACATAAGTTAGTTTTTTAGGTAAGGTGGTGTATGTGTGTGTATAGAGTCACAATTTCGAGTTTATTAATTCATTTTATAGTTAACTGTTGTTGGGTGATTCCAAGATGAATAAAATACAGCCTGTCATCCCAGGGAATAAGAGGGGAGCCAAGGTACATAATGGAATATTTAGTAATTCCACAGGTCACTTCCTACACGGGGTCAGGATCCCATCCTCCATGAGTGTCTCATGGTTGCGCCCATTTTGCAGGAAGTCTGCCTTTGTTCTGGACTATGTTTTAAAGAATATACAGAGAACAGTTCCAGAAGAGAGGCAGCTTTTCTGTCTGAAGAAAAGGGCAGGCACATTTCCACTATAAAAAATTAGGGTGCACTGGCACAGAATGCTCTCCTGGAAGGCAGCGCATTGCTGAGAACTCATCTTTGAGTTTCCTGGGTGGCAGGGAACACTCTTGCTCTGGCTGCTGCTGCTGCCATGAGAAGAGGAGCCCTGGCTCTGACTCAGAAGCCTGACGTCTTCTGCGAGCTCCTGTGAAGCTGTGGCTCCTCACCTGATGGGCGAGTGGGGCAGCCTCTCAAGCCCTCAGTTCCTGGTACATTTCGTGTGTGCCATTCAAACCCTTCCACCTCACCCTTGCTTGGTTACTGACGTGACCACAGGTATCCTGCCAACTTTAGCTCTGTGCAACCTGATAGCACTTGCCAGGCCTGTGTGGCTGTGCTGCTCACTTCCTGTCCTAGGGCTCTCCAAGGTCCCCCTGCAGCAAGAACGGCTCAGCTTGCAGAGCCAGGGGTGTGGGAAGCCAACGCGCATGGAACTGTTCCTGACCCGTGAGGAAAGGGGTTATATGCAGGTGTTGACTAGCAGACTGGGGAAGAGGAGGCTTTTGTCTGATAGATGACTGATGACCTTGGCAGGTACTGTCAGAAAGGCCAATGTGAATAAATATCACCTCTTCTCTAAAGAACAGAGGGAAAAAAGGACCCCTGCAAGAATATTAGTAGTTGTATAGGCTCTTTCATGCACGCCATTCAAATTCAAGTGGAGAGGCTAAGAGGGCAGTTGGATAGGTGAGTCTTAAGGTCAGTGGGTATCTGAGGACATCTAGATCCTTCCTGGCAAGGTTGGGCTACTTGTGTTTTGAGTCCAGGGGAGTGAGAGCAAGTTCATCTGCTTGGAAGAAGGTTGAGCCTTGAAGCAAGCAGAAGATTTTGAAACAGTTGAGAAGTAAGAGAGGTTTGATGGAGAGTTGGTAAGTGGGGAGTGAGTAGGTTGTAAAGAGATAGCAAGTCTCTAACTGAAATTAGAAGGTAGTCTTGGGCCCAGAAGCATAAATTTTGTTTTTCAGTGCTGGGGATTGAACACCAGGCCTTCAAACTGAGCTGTTTCCCCAACCTTAAGGATGTCTTTCAGTCTGTAAGTTGCCCAGGCTGTGTGTGTGATTCTTCAGCCTCGGCCTTCCAGAGTCCTGGGGTTACAGGCATCCAGCGCCTTGCCCATGCCTGGATATTTTTTAACAAGTCTTACTAGCTCAAAGGTGAGAGGGAATACTGTACCATTTCGAGGTCATGAAGTGGACATAGGACATGGTAGAGGAATGAGACCCTGTGTGTGATTAAGGTGTCTTTGGGAGGACAAGCTGCAAAGCCCAGGTTCAGTGAACAAACCAAATGGAGGGGATGGGAGGAAGGAAGGGCTGAAGCCCGGAGAAGGCAGAGAGGGTTTTGTCAAGGCGTAGGAGTGATAAATATTGGGGCAAGGACACTGCAATCCCAGGAGACAAAGTTCAGAGTGTGGGAGGTGCCATGTGACAGGCAGGCTATCAGGAGCTTTCTGGAGAATATTTTGTCTTTTTGTTAGCAAGGACACATGGTGCTGGTGTTCCTTGTTTTAGCTAGAGCTGTGGCAGCTGTTGACTACAAGGCCAAGGCCAAGAAAACCCTGAAGCCTCCATCTGTAGTATCAAACTGTTCTTTCATTCCAGCTATTCTGTCTGGAAGGAGAATGATCCATTTGTTTCAGCCGTGTTAGTCAGATGTCATTGCTACTTTCTAGACTGCAGGGCTGCTGCCATGGCTAAGTACTGGTGGACGTCTATTTTGTCACAGTACTGGAGGTGGGAGTCTGATGTCAAGGTCAGCAGTGCTGGTTTCTCTGGAGCCCTCTCCTAGGTTCGTAGGGCTTTGCTGTCTCCCAGTGTCTTAGCACAGGCGCCTTCTGCACACATCTGGGGCAGGACACTAGGGCATGGCAAAGCGGCTTGGTGATTGGGCTTGACTGTGACCCGTGGAGACTTGTTTCCCCTGGAGATCCAGAAGATGAGCACAGAGCGGCTCCTGAGCCCGGCCTCCAAAACCAATCTGAGAAACTATCTCCAGTTCCTCTGGTGTGGGAACAAGCCGAGCCTGGCACTGACACCAACTATCCAGCACGAGACCAAGCAGGTGTTTAGTGGATGGCTTAGATCTGATGTTAAAAAGATGTCAAAAAAACAAAAAAAATTCAATGGTCTTCAAGCTTGTGGCTGCTGTGAGCTTTTGCCCACTGTCCTCACTCTGCTGGGTGAACTTTTCCTACCTCTACCAGCCACCCTCACATGCCGAGCATTTCTTTTCAGAGCACCTGTTCTCTTGAGCATTTCTTTTGTGCTTCTGTTTCTTCTGCTCTAAATAATCATTAAACTTTTACATTCATTCCTGGTCTGCAACAGCAAACAGAAACACCAAAACATCACCCAGGATTTGGAGGCAGATTTATTTAATGTCAACGGACATCAACAAGGAATCAATCTTTATTTAAAAAAAGTCAGGCCTCAAAGGTCCAGGGTAGGAGGTTTTTATGGAGTTGAAAGGGGAAGTACAGAGGCAGAGTACTTGGCTGCCTTTAACTGGTTCTTCAATATGCACCACGGTGGCCAGCTATGCATCCCAGAGAGCAGCTGTTTCAAAAGAACAGAAGTAACAGGAACTGTAACACGCACTGTTACCTGGGCAGCCAACAGAAACTGAAGTAGACTGGCTGGGGGGTATTTATGCTACAGCCCATCAAATTCTTTGAGCAGAGGAGTAAGAACTTAGAAAGGGCCACTGAGCTCAACAGTACTGGTAACGGGTCCAGTGCTCCTCATCATAGGAGGACACTGGTTGTGTTAGATTAGGGACCACACTAACGACTTCATTTTCAGATAGAACTGTTTCCAGATGTGGTTGTGTCCTGAGGTCCTGGGGTTAGTTCTTAAACACAGCAATTTTTGGTTAGGACTGACCACAGTGACAGACAGTTAGTAATAATGACTTTCAGATACTTTCAATTTACTGTTAGGCACTGCAACAAAGACTCTTATAGTCTGATTGCATTTGTCATTATATTCATTCATTCATTCATTCATTCATTCATTTATTCAACAAGTAATGTGACTGGTGTGGTCGTGGATGCTGGAGGTAAATCAAGGGGATCAAGAGAAGGTTGGTTCCTATAAACCCTGCATAGAGAGAGAGAGAGCACACAGACTCCCATACGGCACACATGCAGAGAGTGCACAGACCCTCCTACGGCACACATGCAGAGAGCACACAGACCCTCCTATGGCACACACGCAGAGAGCGCACAGACCCCTGTACGGCACACATGCAGAGAGCACACAGACTCCCGTACGGCACACATGCAGAGAGCACACAGACTCCCGTACGGCACACATGCAGAGAGCGCACAGACCCTCCTACGGCACACATACAGAGAGCATACAGAGCATACAGTGAAAGGAATTCCTGGCATCATCTGGACTAAGAATTGTAATGCACCAGAGCCGCAAGGACACTGTGTTGCTGCTCTGCCCAAGCTCTCTGCTAGTGTTGGAAAGTCAGCAGCATCTCGTTATTTTGTGGCTCACTTCATACCCTGCACCAGTCTGGAAACAGGGTCGCCGTGGTCATAGGACTTTTCTGCTCCCCTCTCCTCCTTCTCTCCTTTCCCTTCCTCCCCCACCCTTTGCCTTTTATTTGTTTATCCTTGCAGTGCTGGGGATGGAGACCAGGGCCTCACTCATGCCAGGCAAGTGCTCTTCCACTAAGCTGCATTCTTGACCCCAAAGAATCTTCTTCAGAGAACCTGGTACACATAAGAAAATCTAATAAAACAATCTTAGTGTTGGTGGGGAGAAGTGCTGTTTGTCGAGCATTTGCTGTTTTCTAGATACTCTGCTATGAGTTCTAAATGGATTATTATTATTATTATTATTGTTTGTGGCACCAGGAACTGAACTCAGGATCTCATGCTTGCCAGGCAGGAGCTTAGACCACTGAGCCAAATCCCCAGCCCTTTTTTTTTTTGAGAGAGGGTCTCACTATGCCATTCAGCTGGCCTTGAGCTCACTTTGTACCCAGGCAGCTCTCGAACTCGCAACGATCCTCCTGTCTCAGCCTCCCGAGTGCTGGGATTATAGGCGTGAACCACCATGTCCGGCTCTAAATGGATTATTTCATTTAATCGTTATGAAAACCTTAAGTGGGTATTATCGTTAAATTCCTTTCACATAGGGGAAATTTAAATGTAGAGTGACAGTGCAGCTTGCCTAAAGTCACAAAGTTTGTTAACCTAAGTACCAGAATTAAAACCCAGTCTAACTCCAGAGCCTACAGAGATAGTCCTTGTTTTATGACCTACCTGTTCAACCACTGTTCGAACTTATGACTGAGACCTGGCACTCACTTAGGACCCATCTTTTCTTTTTTGTGCAGTTCTGTGTGTCTTGTTCATACAGCCTCGATTTTTGTGTACAGTATACCTTGTTTATACAGTACCGTAATGATGGCTGATTGTAGAATACAGTGCAGTACTGTGGTTTTATGCTCTGTTATACGTCACAGCACTAAATGTAATAGCTAAGCAAATAAAAGCAAAATCTTCAAGTTGGAGTTTCCTTTGACCATTTCTTTGTCATGAATATTGTAATGTACATACTATGTACAATTCTTCATTTAACAATGATCTAGTCATCTTAATGGAACTTGGTCTTTAGATGAAGAATGTCTATATTATCATCTTAAGTGCTGAATATTTATTTTAGCTGTTTTTTAATGGAAAATTTCAAACACATGCAAAGCTTCAGTACCCATGTAGCCAATCACTCAGCTTCAACATGTGTCAGCTCATAGCTGGCCTTGTTTCATTGGTTGTCCTGTTCAACCAGCACATGCTCCCTCCACCTCAGTAATAATTCAGGGCAAATTCTAGATATGATCATTTTAGCCTTAAATACTTCAAAATGTGGCAGAATCTATGTTCTTAATTACCATTCTTGCTCCTGTTTTATAGATGAAGCAACAGGGTCAGAGAACATACAGTAAGACACCCAAAACCACAGAGCAATAAAGCAGTTCAAGGCAATGCTAATCCAGTGACCATCTGTGTCCCGGCTCCTCCTCCTGGGTTTCTTTCCTGGCTGGCGTGGCCCAGAGAAGAAAGGGTTGCACACGGGTTTCCAGGATCAGTCTTTCGGTTAGGATGGAGCACTTTCATGTGCACTGGCTTGAAATAAAGGAAAATCATGAACTTTAACTTTAATAGCTTGGAATTTCCAGTGTCAGCAGCATGGGGCCTAGGGTTTAGGACTCCTGGCCTGTCTGACCACAGCTTCCTTTGTCAGGGCAGGAAAGCTTAGGGCCCTCATTCTGCACATGTAATTTTAACATAAGTGTATCCATGCTAGGTTTCTATGTATTCTTAAAAATTTAGCTTTACTTTCTAATTTTAGTGATTCCTGATAAGGTCAAGAGCTCCCCCAGGTAGGGGCCACTCAGGCACAGGGAGGCAAGGACCAAGTGTGTCTGGTTTGATGTTTCTTCAGACTTCAGACAAGCCTCCACAGTGCTTTGGAGTTAATAGATTCCCAGTAAAATTAACCCATTCAATGCACTTTGTTTCCAATAAGGAGTTTTGGTAATTATCGTGGCATCATCCCATGTGAAATTGTACATATTACACAAAAGTTATGTATGATTTAAAAACGCATTGGGCTGAAAAGACATTTCCTAAGAACTTGACAAGTAGCTGATGGAGCAGAAGTGATGCACACATTTTGGGTAGCAGCAGCAACAGCGATGGGAATTTAAAGGAGAGAGAATATCCTCCATTGCAGATGTGGCGAGCGCCCATCCTGCTCCAGATGCTAGGGTCTCTTGTCCATACAGTTGCTTGTGTATCTCTAAACCCACTGTTAGGAAGGGTGCACACGTTGTGGCATGCAACTGTCAAAAGACGGTAGGCCCAGGGGAGTGCAGCAGTGCACTCCTGTAATCCTGGCCCTCTGGGACACTGAGGCAGGAGGACTGCAAGTTTGAGCCCAGCCCAGGCAACTTAGTAAGACCCTGTCTCAGAATAGAAAAGAGCCAGGAACATAGATCAGTTGTAAAGGGCCCCTGAGTTCGATCCCTAGTACTGCAGAAAAATGGACAGACAACAGCAGGCTCCTGCCTCACCCCAGTCCACCACTGTTCTCAGTTTACATGCTTACATCAGCACAGTGTTCTAGAGTGCAGTAGTGAATCCGCTTTCTGAGGCAATGATGATTTTAGTCTACAGGCAAAGATTCACTCCTGTAAGGTATTCCTAGGTATTTAGGACTGTTACAGAGACTAGCTTATTCTAATAAGTGACTCCTGTTTTGATTCAAATAAATTCAGGCTCTTCTGGTTCCAGAACACTCATCCACATATCCAAATTCTCTTTTCAATATTTTGGTCTAGGATTTTGTCCTAATTTAAGCTAAGATCTACACTGTATGATTTTCTTTTTGTCCAGCTCTGGATACGTGGCTTTCAGAAGAACCTGTTATTCTGGTTTTTGTTGCTCTGCACAAGCCACCACATTGCTGCATACAGATCAAGATGAATTCATTTATTGACTAATTCGTAGTCAGATACATACCAATTGCCACTGACCCACTTATACATAGTAGATACCTGTTTGATCACAAGAAAGAAAACAGGTCAGATCATTCTTGTCCACTTTTGAAGATAAATTATATCAAAAATACATATCATTTTACTCACTTGACTAGGACACACACAGCGAATTGGTTTGATTTCCTGTTAGTTCAGAGTGACTTAATAGTTTCCTCTCCCAACTCTGAGTGACTAGCAGAATTTCTCTTACTGGGTGTTTATTCTTAAACTGAACTGGTTTGGTGAGATTGGTACTGCATTACTTATAAATCTTGCTGGTTTCATGAGCTTGTGAAGGAATATTTGTGTTGCTATTTACATAGGCGATACTTGTCTCTTTGGTCTGGTTTTAGAGGTGACCCTGTTGCAAATGAGCTCCCAGACCCAATTTGTTGAAATGCTTCACCCCTCAGCTTCTCTGCCATCCACCTTCCAGATGTGTTTTCTCACCTGTGCCCTTCTTCTTCAGGTGTTTTAAAATTCTCCTTTCCACCAACCTGTTTCCAGAGAAGATATAGGAGACAAGTAGGTGATGGCTGAAGATGGGCCAAGCTGATGAGTCAGTGCCATTTGAGGACTGTGGGGGAAGAGAACAAGAAGTCACCAAGATGCAAATGCTCCCTGCAAATCAATGCCATGCACCGGCTGCTTGAGGGAGAGCCAGATGCCAGCCACTCCACCTGACCTTCTCAACATGGATGGAACCTAAGCCCTACTCCAACTGACCTTCCCAATATACATGACATCCAGGTACACTCCACCTGACCTTCTCAACGTGGATGGAACCTAAGCCCTACTCCAACTGACCTTCCCAATATACATGACATCCAGGTCCGCTCCACCTGACCTTCTCAATGTGGATGGAACCTAAGTCCTACTCCAAATGACCTTCCCAATATACATGACATCCAGGTCCACTCCACCTGACCTTCTCAATGTGGATGGAACCTAAGCCCTACCCAACT
>RJWT010042449.1:0-12144 GCA_004365215.1 Cuniculus paca
AAAATGATATCTGTGAAATCATGTATCTGTTAATTAGCTTTATTTAGCTATTCCACAATGTAGATATGTTACAAATCAATGTATGGTATGAGATAAATGTATATAATTTTTTCTAATTTTTGAAAAAAATAAATTTAAAAACCTCATATCCACAAAGAAGTACTGACCAGGATAAAATAAAGATAAAGTGAAATAGTTTATTTTTCTCAATTGTTAAAGTAGCCATTGTCATAATGACTTGAGTAATAGTTTACAAATAGAAAAAATGAAAGATAGAAATGCAATATTTATTATTGGGCTTATATTAATCAGAGTTGTAGTGATGAAATTTATTTAGTGTACGTTATCCACTTCAGAAAAAGCATAACTGAGAAGATAAGAAACACTACGTAAACATTCTTAGTTAAAGTTAGGGAAGGTCAACAACAACAACAGGAGAACAATCATAATAAATCAAAAAGAATTAAAAATATATTCACTGTGTATATTTCCCTAAAAATGATAGATTGATGTTGAAATTTCTAATACCTATGAATATGAATATTTTTATTTGGAAATTCTACCCTTGTAGATTCAAAGTTAGATAGGGATGACTAAAATGACTTTGTCTATTTCTGTAAGAACATCAGTCATATTGGTGGCACCCTCCAAAAGTGTGGGCATCTAGATGAATCCATAGCAGAAAAAGTAGGGTAGAAAGCGCTCTGTCACAGATCTCTCTGCTCCCCTCTCCCCTCTTCCCTCTCCCCTCTTCCTTCTCCCCTCTTCCTTCTCCCGTCTTCCCTCTGTCTCTCTTTCCTGGCCACCATGAAGTCAGCAGCTTTGCTCCCCCACACCCTTCCACCATGAAATTTCTGACTGCAGATCAAGGTCTGAAATGTCTGAAGTCAAGAGGCAAAAAATGAACCTTGCCTTCTTTTAGTTGTTTATGTCAGATATTTCAGTTACAGTAGTGAAAAAGTAGCTAATGAAAGTATCCTGCTCTGTAAGATTGAGGGAGTAGAGCAGACTGCTGCTGCTATCAAGGTTACAAAACGATGAGACAATAAATTTCCATTGTTTAAGTCATACAGTTTTGTGTATTTTGTTCCTTTAGCGTTACGAAATATGTACAAATGCTATACATTTTATGATGTTTCAAATTGTAATTTCAAATTTATGATGTGTTTATTCACATATTAAATGTTTTCTTAGCTTATGATATCCTTGACTCACAATAAATTTCATAAGACACATCCCATCATAACTCAAGAGCGTCTATGCAGATTTTGCTTCTGGGAAGAGGGTGTGCTGTAAAGAAAACTATAAAAATGTGAAATTGGCTTTGTAATGGAGGCATAGATAGAAGCTGAAAGAATTTTAAAGCACAGTTAGCAAAGCCAAGATTGCTACAGAAACTAAAGCCAGAAATAAGAACAGTAACCTTCCTTCTGATGAGGTTTCATAAAGAAGTGAAGAGCATTACAGAGAAAGATTTTGCCTCAGAGAATACATGTATTGTCACGACAGAACACTGTCAGAAATATGAGCATTCTGGTGCTTCTTGGGAGATCTCAAAGAGACATGATACATGTTACTGGAAATAAGAAGGAAAGTGATTCTAGTTATAAAGTGCCACAGAACTTGGTGAAGCAGAATTTTTATGTTCAGTGAGAAATCTAAATTTTAATTAATGTACTTAAACATTTACACTAGGAGATTCCTAAGCATATTTATATTAGGAAATTCCTAAGCAAAGCACAAAAAGATACAACTTGTTCTTTCTTTGCTATTTATAGTTTAATACAAGAGAAAAGAATACATAGAATACATAGATAAGAAAATACATAGATAAGAATACATAGATAAGAAAAAAATGGCTATTTTTGATGAGGAAAAATTCAGAGATTGCTCTGGAAATGGGAGCAAGAGTGTTGCTAAACAATCACAAGTTAAAGACATCCTACATAAGATCTTCTAATATATGCAGTCAAGCATTCATTCCAGAATAAATGAGGGATGGGGATAAATTTATCTAGAACAATCTTTGGAGAAGCCTCTGGACTAATATGCTGCATTCTCTTGACATGTACAAAGAGCAGGGAATTTCTTTGGGAATTTTATACCAGAAGAAACACAGACATACTAGAATTAAAGGGAAAAAGAATTAACAAAATGAAATAAAGGAAGAACAACTGCAAGGAAAATACATGGATACAGCGGTCTGTACTGAAAAGATCTCCCCAGTGAGCAAGAGGGTAGGATGATCACCTCCTCAGGCTGCGAGGACAGAGCATCACACCACACTTGCTTGTTCTTTGGTCTTACGTCTCTCTGGGATTGAACTGTCTTTAGCCCAGTGGCTTTCTTCCTTACTCCTTCATTTATTTGACTCTACTGGAATGGAGGTATTTATCCTATGCTTGCACCTCTGCTGTATGATGGAAATAGACAGTGAGTTTTAAGATTTCATAAGTCCATAGGTGAATAGAATGAGTCATGTACCAAGTCTCATTCATATGTAGTTGAGATTTGGATGAGGATATGGACTTAGAACTGTTGTCAAAATGGTAAAATATTTGGAAGATGTTAGCACAGGGTGACTATATTTTACACAGAAAAGAAATATAAATTTGAGAGGGAAGAAAGAATCCTTACAGTCAAATGTATCCTCCTAAAATACATATTGAGAACTAATGTAACATGACTTCTGGGATGAAGGATATTTAGACATAGGCACACATAGAAAAAACATCATATTAAACAAAGACACAGAGAAGTGACAACCATGAATAAAAGGCAGAGACTAGACTCATACTGAGATATGCCAGTGAAGACATTACACTACCACAAGCTAGAAGCAAGAAATGTGCTTGCCTAGTGAATTTTGTGACAGTGTAGCCCTATTAAAACTTTAATTCAAGCTTCTATTATCTAAAAGCTATGAGAAAATAAATTTCTATGTGTTAAGACATCTGATCTGTAATTTGTCATAGTATTCCTAAAAATTGAATGCAATTTAAATGTAATTTAACCAAATGATAGTACAAATGTTTACTCATTCAACAAAGCTAACCTTACCATGGTACCACACTAGACAAACATAACAGAAGGAAAGAAAAACATCAATATCTAATTCTCATGAACATAGACCAAAATTTTCTAATGAAATATTTGCAAGCAAATTAGGTTTTATGAAGAAAGCGCATGTAGTTTGACCAAGTCAGATTTTTTTTCCCCAGAAGCAAGAAAACTTTACTATTTTAAAAAAATCGATCAGTTGATTAACCTTAATTTTCCATATCAGCTTCATAGATACAGATACCATGTAATAAAATACATTAATATAGACAAAGCATTTGTGGCAATACAACTCACATTTATAATAATAATTCTTAGAAACTCCCCTCAATAAAGAATGTGTATGAAATACCTATAGCTAGCATGGTTCTTAGTAGTACAGGACTGTAAACATTTTTCTAAATGGAAGGACGAGGCAAAGATAATATCTTATTTGATATTTTATTGGAAGAACCCATTAATACAATGAGACCAACATTTTTACAAAGCAGGCAGAAAAAAAATAAGAAACATGAAATAATATCACCTTTATTCCCAGAGTTATTGTCTTGGTAAAGAAATTCATACTATCAAAAATCTCTTAGAACAAGTGATTACAATAAATCATGTAAGAGATATACCATGTAAGTATACAAAAGCAAATTTCTTTGCTATGTACTTGCAGTGCATGACCGTATGTCGGAGTTTTGAAAGATCTCATATACAACAGCAACTAAGTATATATCTAATGCAAATTTTATGTATACATTAAAACTTCAAATCATTCATTAAATATATTGATTTATATAAATTGACAGCTATATCATGTTACTTATTGAAAGATAATATGTTAAGAAGCCAGTTTGTCCCACATTTATATATTTAGTCAATATAATCTGATTAATAATCTCAGGAAGTTATTTTGTGAGTATTGACAAAGTGATTCAAAAGTTAATATGTATGGTAAAATGCCCAGGAGGGCCAAGATAATACTAAAGAAGAATGTTGAAGAAGAGGCAATATGTACCTTCAAGACTTCAGTAAAATTATAGGAATCAAGACAATTTTAATGGCAAAAAAAAGATAAATAGATCAATGGAGCAGAATGAAGGCTCCAGAAGACACTGTCCCATAGAAGTCTTTGAATCTTTGACTATGGATCAGTCCAGTTCAATGGAGAAAACAGTCTCTTCTACAATTTGAAGTAGAAAACTTAATGCACATAAAACTCTATAGGTAGATACTAGTGTGTTACTAAACTTTCACTTACCTTAACAACATAACTGAGAGAATCAACTTATAATGGGAAAGTATTTAACGTTGACTCATAGTTTTAAGAGCTTCAGTCCATGATCTCTTCTTTCTGTAGCTTTTGGGTCTATGAAAACAGCATATTGTCGTTGCAGCATGTGGAAAAACCACTCTACCCATGTCTAGGGAGTAAAAAAGAGAAGACAAAGAAAGGCCTGAGCTTGGATTGGACTCTTTCAGATCATGCCTCCAGTGATCAGAATGCCTCCCACTTGGACCCACATCTCAAAAAAAAATCACCGCTTCACAATAGCATAGTGTTGGGCTCCATATCTTTAACATGTGAGCCTTTGAGGGACCTTCCAGATGCTCACCATGGAATTCTGTACATGGCCCTCAAAGTCTCATGTCTGTCTCAGAATGCAAAATGTGTCAGTCCATCTCCAAGAGACCTCAGTGTCTTAATGGTTCCAGTATTCCTGAAAATTCCATGCCCAAAGTCTCCTCTAAACTCAAGAAAATAGAGCTGTGATCTCCTTTACAAATAATAAAAAAGCTACACATTCCCAACATATAATAGCACAGAAAAGATGGTCCCAATCCAAAATTCAGAAAAGGAAAATAGAGAGGGGGGATTAAACCAAAGATAGAAAAAGGAATCACAGTCAACATGAAACCCCGAGGCTTCGTTTTAGACACTTGGGTCGTGTAGTGGTGGAACGTGCCTCTCCAATGCCTGGGCAGCTCCACACTACAGCTTTGCTGGCTGCAGGTCATGCGGTCAGTCTTCAGCATTGGTTCTGCTCATTGTCTGCAGTGTCCCTCAGCAAGTTCTCCATATTCCTGGCATCTCTACCTCTGTGGGGTCTCCACTGCAGCTTTAGCTGTACTCTTGGAACTTCAGGCATCACTCTATCAGAGATACTTTTAGGGATTCAACTTTGTCCCACACCACCTGGCCTTCCAAGTTTTCTTTTTAGATCTCAGCAGAAGTCTTCATGATCCCAAGAAACTTACTTTCTCCATGTCTGGTTAAAGAGCCGCTTCACGTGATGATGCCAAGTTCTTCTGCCACCATGAGCTGTACTGGGGTCCACTTGAGCCGTGGCACAGATGACCTCAGAGGCTGACTTAGGCAGTTCTTGGTGAATAGTTCACTACGGGACTCCTTTCTCTAGTGGCTCTGCCTCGAAATGTTTTTGAAACAAGTTTATATTACTGTGTCTCTGAGTATTTCATGGCTGTGTCCTTTTCAATTTCTTAGAACCCTGCAGGTATGCCTGTAATTAACAAAGTTCAATCAACTTGACTTCTTTTTAAAACCAGCTTCCTTAGCTGAAATTGTACATGTGCTCCTTTTCTGGTAAATCTGTGAATTTTTCAAATGCCCCTGCTTGTCTCTTTTGACCCTCATTCTCACTGTAAATTTGGCAAAGAGCACATAACTCTCCCCATGTTACTTCCTAAGGGTTTTTCTCCCTTGAAATTTCTTCCAACAGATAAACTACCAGTCCAGCACATTTAAACTCAGCTTCCAACAAGCTATCAGGACATGGATACGAAGCAGCCAAATTCTTTGCCATGATATCAAAAGGATAGCTTCTAGGTGAATCTCCAATAGAATTATCATTTTCATTTGAAGCCTCATTGGCCGGGCTTTTATTGTCCGTATTACTACCAGCTTTCTGGTTGTCCGAGTCCCTAACAAAATTAGTCTACTACAGCATGTTGGATTTTCTGTAGCCCACTCCTCCAAACCTTTCCAAATTCTTGATGTAAACCATTTCCAAAGTCATGTCAAATAAAACAGAAATCAGTCCACTTTTTGGTACAAATTTTCTGTATTAAAAATCTTTCCACTAACTCAAGCAAAATAAGTGAGATAATCAACTTTAAAAAGAGGTATATGTTGGTCCAAAATTTACAGATTTCGTTCGATGATTGATTAATTTTTGCCTTTGGGCAGTAGCAAGGCAGCATGTGGCAGGGGCAGTAGGTGGCAAAACTACTTACCACATGGGTGAGGAGGGAAAAAAACCTAAGGAGAATAAGGGTGGGGTCCCTCTCTCCTTTTCAATCATCTTTCCTCAATGACCAGAAAACCTTCCAAAAAGCCATGCTGTTTGTTTCTACCACTTTCTGACATGGACATTCTACATTCAACTAACTGAAAGTGGATCAGAGAACTAAATGTAAAACAGAAATATATACAAATTCTAGAATTCAGTAGGTGAAAATCACCCAGACAGTCTTGGGTTTGGTCATGCATTTTTATGGACAAGCCCAAATGCAAGATTCATGAAAGGGAATATGAATCAGTTGCATTTCATTATAATTTTGAAAAAGTTCTGCTAAGGAAACAATTCTGTTAGAGAACAAAAAAATAAGCCACAGATTGGAAAAAGATAATTACAAAACGCATCTGAAAAGACTGGGTATCCATAATACCCAAGAACTCTCAACAGTAAACATTAAGAGCTGGGCCTGGTGGTGCACACCTGTAATCCCAGCACTCTGGAGGCTGAGACAAGAGGATTGTTGCGAATTTGAGACCAACATGGGCTACACAGTGAGCCCAAGACCAGCCTGAACAGCATAGGGAGATCTGTCTCAAAAAAGACAAGGTCTGGGGATTTAGCTCAGTGATGTAAGTGCCTGCTTGGCAAGCGTGAGGTTGTGAGTTCAGTCCCCAGTGTTGGGGTTGGGGAGGATATTTAGAAATAATAAACATTAAGAAAAAACCTCTGTTAAAGTGTGAGTCAACATTTCACCAAATAGATGTGCGCGCACACACACACACACACACACACACACACACATCATACAAAAACTGGAAATAAACATGAAAAGATGTTACACATCACGTGTCACAAAGGAAATGTAAACTAATAAAATAGTAAGGTACCACTATCAACCTATTAGAATGACTAAAATGGAAACTCTGTTAACATAAGATACTGTGAGTGTACATAGAAGTGGAAATCCTCATTCCTTGCTGTTAGGAATTAAAAATGGTACAATCTCATTATGAGACTGCTCTGCAACTTCTTATGGAACTCCTGTCTTACCATACAATCCAGTGAGTTGTCTTCCATAGTATATACCCAATTGAACAAAAATCTTACATAGGTAAAACCTCTGACCCGTTTGTAACTCTCTTCATAGACACTGCCCAACTTACAATGGTTCAATGTTTTGGTGTTTTGAATTTATGATTTGCATCATCATTTCATTATAGTCTGGCCAATTTCCTCTCATAATATAGGCAGTAGTATCAGTGTTTCTGAAATCTTTCACTTTATTACCAATAGTATATGTAAACAGGTGAAGCCACTGGAATCTAGAGCTATTACTGTATACTTACTTCTTATCTTTAGTTGCATGTATGACCTTACCAGTTGATGATGCATTATATTCATAAGTAACTTTTAACTTAATTGTAGTACGTTTCTCTCTTAATCACTAAATCATTATTTTATGCATGTGGCATATCTTAAATTCATAGATTCCTTTCATTGTATTTTCTCACCATTAGAGATTTCCTCTAGCATCCTTAGTACATTTTTTCTGACACTTATGTAAATAAATAACTTATAGCATTGCATCTCCTCTAAGTAGTCATGGACATTTTGGGCACAGGAGTATAATCACTAAATTTTCTTGTATTTTGATGTGAAAATTAATTGACATCAGGAGAATCAAGAGAATTTCTGAAATAATTATCAGAACCACACCCCCTAATCACCACTAAGTTTCAAACAGACTTCAGTTATTATAATTAGAGTACTCCAGTCTCCCCTGAACACTCTGTCATATTACCATTGCTGTCAAACTTAATTGAAAAGCTTCTTCAACATTATAAGACTGCATACTAAGCTGATCTCTAACAATTGAGATATTAAAATTGAAAAGAAGGAAAGAAAGAAATTCACTGCCTTAATTCTAGGAAGCATTCAAATTATTTGGGGAATCAACCAATGATTGGAAAAGGAAATTGGCTAACCAAATATCTCATCTGGGAATATTGATAGTTACATATGATTAAAGGAAACAATAGCAGCAATATGATTCAAAACCATCCAATACACAATACAATTACACCCAGTTTTCTTATTTGTGTATATACATCAAATTTTCACTGTCTCCTATCATTTACTTTGAGCAAATATGTGTAAGTAATGACTAAATGCAGACAGAAATAGCCCCTTTGAAGCAGATATTTAATATGATGGTTTTTTAATGTGAGTTGTTTATTCCAGTGGTAAATGGAGACACATCAGTAAATATAAAAGAAAAAATAACGTGATGTTGTAGAAACACTACTTAAATAATGACATAACTTGACTTCTTTCAAAACTTCTAAAATAATGATCTTTTTGTCTAAGAAGGCCTTACTCAATTTAACTTTAAAACAGACACTTTCAACATGTACATTATACAATGTAGTTAACAATGTGCACCCCCATGATATTAGTGATTTTTCCAAATATTTCATCATCTTTATTACCATCACAATTAAGCTCAACTCACACGTTCCACATCTGTTTTATTAAACTCTTAATTTTTAGACTATAGATGCCAACATATTGCTTATTTTTTAATTATTTATGATGAAATGATCATGTTCCTGCTAAAAGCTGTATTTTCTTCACATGTATTTGAAAATAAAATATAGACTGCTCTTATTTTTAAGATCACTTAAACCAACTTCAGAAATGTACTAATAGATGAACCAAAATTGGAAGCAGTAACAGTCAAATAATTACAATATTCCCATGGCAGATTTACATATTTTCCACACTTTCTCAGTGTATTTACTTTCATCTTCTCCATCCATCTTCTTTATTCTCTAAGTAGAATTACAAATAAAATGATATATTAGACCAAATAAGTTTTTTTCACAAAAACATGACTATTCAGGAGGAAAGTAATCATAATAAATGAGATTTTTGTGCTTTTGCAATTACAAACACTAGTTTAAAGTAAATGTTAACTTTTACTTTTTTTTTTTTTGGGTACCAGGGATCGAATTCATGACCGTGTACTCGCCAGGCAGGTGCTTATGCCGCTGAGCTAAATCCCTGGCCCATTAATTTTTACTTTATTGGTAGTTTGTTTTCCAAAATATAATTAAAGCCTACATTATTATTAGACTTTGAAATTACAGAAAGATGACTGTTTACCATGTCCATAATATGAAGATCCCAGGTCAAATTTTAGAAAACCTGTCTGAGTGCATATTGGTTAAAGTGAATGTTTTAAAATCAGAGGAAATGCACATAGTTTAAAATTTATTAAGTGACTGTGATTATTCAGATAACTTGATTCAAATTTGTACATATGTTGTTTTCAACACAGTGTAAATTTACAGTTATGAAGCAATTAGGTCAATGGTTTCTTTCACATTGTTTACCTGATTTTGGCCTTAGATTTTCAGGTATATCCACCAGTGGTGGAGAAACTACAGCACCTGGGTCATATAGACAGTGGGCTGTTTGTATCACTGAAATCTCTAAAAGCTTCTCCATCACTAGTCTACATCCTTTTACATTCCAGGCTCAAGACAGGTATTATCTTTGTTAACTGTATAAGTTATACCTGTAAATGTGCCATTGTATCATCTTCATGCTGTATAACTAAATTTTTTTTATTTTAAAGAGAATAGAATAAAACAAAATAAAATAAAGCAAAAGAAAACAGAATAGAGTCAAACATAATAGAGCATTTCAAAACAGAACACTGCAAGCTATACAGGTTTTCAAAACATAACAACAGGAGATCAATAATGGTTACCCTAGTGTCTCTTGCTTTCTTCAAAATGGTTGTTCATACATTTACAGACAATAAACTCAAACAAAACCAAGTAGTATAAAACCAGATAAAAGAGAATAGCATTACAGGTGTTCAAGTCGGATAACAAGAAACTAGCAATGGCTACCGTAGTGTCTCATTTTTCAAAAGAGCTAAATTAAAATTATAACTCATATACAAGAATTGCTCAACTGGACATTTAGAGTAAAGCATAATGTTTGCCTTAGAAGGGTGACAATGAATGAAACTAAAATGACCTTTTCCAACTCACCCCCAATTTTCTTTCTATAAGACCTGGCTTTCCTGCATGCAGTTGCTCTGCATCCATTAAAATGCATAAATCTCCATGCTTATAATTGGACTGGTAGGCATATGAACATAATCAATACTTTACAACTAAGTAATGTGTCAATGTTATGATCTATTGCTCAGACTTTTGTTGACTTTTCATCTTGCTTTATGCTACTTTTAAGTCTTTTCCATCTATCAAAGATATTTTCAACAGAGTCTTCTATAATTGTATGCATTATATTAAGGCTAAGTTCCATTATGCATGTCCACATGTGACTTAGAAACAATTATTAATGTGATAAAGCAATCAATGGAAAGATTATTTCAGGCTTTACATTTAGTTTTGAAGAATAAATCAGTATTTCAATGGACAGAATAAAGTACTTCACCTTGACACAACACAACAAAAAAATCAAGCCTTCTTTGAAGAGAACTGAAAGAGCTTGAAAATAAACATATCCATAATCTCAATTTGAAGGCTTCTTGTTTTCTAAATTTCACCTGTTAAATGGCACTGACAATCTAAATCTTCCCATAGGGATTTTGTGAGATATGACTAATTACTCTACATCATGCTGTGGCAGGGGAATTTTCCATTTAGCGTAAGTCATAATGACAAAACAAACGCAACACCAAAATCTTTCTTAATTTTGGCTTTCACATTTTGTGTCAGTGCATGTCTGTCTTTAAACCTGTAGACAATTTGCAAAGCTGAGAGTGATGGCATTTTCTTATGCTCCTATTATATCCATGACACAGCTTGTCCCGTTGTCTCAATTTCACAGAAGGAAAAGCAACATTCTTTTGACTCATTAATTTAAAAACAGAATCACAGAAGTTGAGTTACCTGACAGATGAGTGAAGGTTTACAAGATACTCTGTAGATATCAATTAGAAATATTTGGCACAAAGGCATTTGCTGCTATTACAAAGTACTGAAACCAGAGAAGATAAAAAATAAGCTCTTGCTGTTTTGAAGAGAGGTTAAAAATATTTAAATAAAATTCTTGATAGAAAAGCAGGCATGACAAGATCCTTTGGTTACTTCAATTCTTGTAACGGAAATGGTATTTACTGGGAAAATGTTAATTTTCATTAACAGGAAAAGAAAGCAGAGGATTACAACCACAGAATTTATAAATAGCAATTTATTTTTATTTTGGATGAGAGTGCTTTTATTATCCTAGATCTAGGGCAGAGGGATTTATACTACAACATTTTTCAAGGGCTTTTAGGAAATCAGGAGAATAACACATATTCATGACACTTTGTAAAAAGTTACCCAGAGGTTATTTTCTCAGTTTAATGGCATTTTTCAATTCAAATCTCCCTTACCTACTATTTTTCTATTTTTCTATACATAGTAGTGCCTTTTAAAATTGCAAAATATTTTAGGAGTCATAAAATATTTATATTGACCCATCACCTAATACCTAATAGGCATTATGTACACAAACCAAGCAGTGTAACAAAAATAAAAGCATAAACAATAGATAAAAACAGAAGCCGGGCATGGTGGCTCACGCCTGTAATCCCAGCACTCGGGAGGCTGAGACAGGCGGATCGTTGTGAGTTCGAGACAAGCCTGGGCTACAAAGTGAGCTCAAGGCCAGCCTGAATGGCATAGTAAGACCCTGTCTCCAAAACACCAGGGCTGGGGATCTAGCTCAGCAGCCTAAGTGCTTGCCTGGCAAGCACAAGATCGTGAGTTCAATCCTTGGTGCCACAAAAAAAAAAAAAAAAGATAAAACA
>RJWT010042450.1:0-12138 GCA_004365215.1 Cuniculus paca
CAGACTTAAACCAATCAAATCAAAGAATGAAAGCATTATTGGACTTCAGAACCTGAAGATAAGAAATCAGAAAAAAAAAGACAAATCAGCTATGGCTACCATAATGTCTCATTTTCTTCAAAGTAACTGTTCATATCTTGATACTTAATAAAATCTGCTCTTGTAAACTCTAGGAGTAGTTCTGACTAGTGTCGTTGCATGGATCAAAGTGCTCCCCAACAGGCTACATGTTTAGAGGAAGGCTTTTGGAAGATAATCATGGGACCCCTAGTTGTCAGTTATCAGCAATCTATTGAGTTCATAGCTGGGTAGGCTATTAAGAAGTAAGACCTATTTAGAAGAAGTAGCACTTGGGCGTATCTTTTTCTTGCCTTTTCCTCCCTCTCTCTTGACTTCCCAGCCTCCATAAGGTGACCAGTTTTTCTCTTCCATGCCCTTCTGCCACTATGTTTCTGCCTTGGAGCCAGTCCACCATGGAATAAATCCTCTCAAACTTTGAGTCAAACAAATCTCTCCTCTCTTAAGTTGTGTATGTTAGGTATTTTGCCCCAGCAACAGAAAGGTGATTATCACAATTTGGTACACATTTACAAGTTCTAGTTGTTTTTTCACTTTGAATTTAGCTTTGGAAAAAAGGTACAAGACCGAAGCTCTGCTCTTTAGGAGTGTTACCAAAAACTGTGGACAATTTATTTGTGTCCCCTTTAAAGCCATTCTAAACTCGTCATCTTTTTACTTCATTGATTATGTTCTTGGATTACGCTAAGCAAACCTCTCTCAATTGCTTTTTCAAAATTTTAAAATACTACAAATTATCGCAGTATTTCCTTTTTAGTATTCAGCAAAGATAATGTTTGTTCTTTTTCATTTTTCTTTGAAAATCAGTATCAATGCCTCTCTATCTTCTTAAACATCAGCTGTTATTTGTGTCTACATTTCCTCTGTGAAAAGGTTTTCCATATCAGTATTTTATTTTATGACTTTTTTTCTTTTACAGTGTTGGGGATCAAGCCCAGGGTCTTGCACGTGCATGCTGCCATATACATGCACAGTAATCTCATCAGTATTGTAGATGCATGAAAACAACTTTCACATGAAGGAAATGCTAAGTCTTTGGTATTACATGTCATGTGTTTAACAGAAATTCTGTAATCCTCAGGATAATCAGTGTTGTGCTCCTACATTAAGCATTTTAAATTAACTTTTAATAGTTACAGGTAAATTGTTAAGCCACACTTTTATATTATTCTATTAGGTATATGAGGCGCATCTCATTTTAATTTTAAAAATTCTTTCAAGTGGTAATGGAGGTATTCACTGAAGAAACTCATGGAGAGGTTTATTGTTGTCTGAAGTTGCATATATGACATCAAATAATGCTCTCTAAAATAACTGGAAAGTCTTAAAATCTCAGCATGAGTCTGAGGACTATTGGTAACATTGTATAGAGTTCCTTATTCGGTTCAAGATATGTTAACAATGTATTGCTAGAAAATAACTGCATCACATCAAATGATATTAGTTTCACTTTTAAGTTTCTTCCATTGGAGCATGTGCACTAAACTAGTTACAAAAGCCTCCAACTATTTCTTTTGAACATAGTGCTATTTCCTTTGAAATAACAAGAATGACTTGTATGATTTGCTTATCTTCAGTTATCATCAGTGTTGAGTGAATTTAATATTATTCTGATGTTGAAAACTCATACTGATGATATATATCTTGTCCAAAGCAGAGAGCATTGGTAGTGGTAATAAGCAGAATAAAATCTTTGGTTATTGAGATATGGAACAGATCATAGAGAAACAAATTGATAGTATATATTCAGAGTTTGATGTTACATGATTCTTTTATCAGCTACTTTGTCTCCCATTTGTGCTTTTTAAGTAGTTTAATATTATTATTTTTTATTTTTCACTCTGATTTTCTTCTCCTCTGAATTGTCTTTTGTGTTTATTTTTCTTCAAGGTTGTTATTTTCATTAGATTATTAAAGCTATTTCTATATAAAGATTGTCTGATTTTTGTCATTTGACTCATGTTTATAATCTACATGCTACACTGAAATTTAAAAATTTTATGCAATAAATTGCTTCAGTAACTTTATGGATTTTAAATACTGTGTTTTGTTTGGAGAGACTTTATCACTTAAAGATTATATAAAAATTTACTGTGCTTTCTTCTCTATCGTGGCCTCATATTTTTATCTTGAGATATTTAATCAATTTACATTGTTTGCTATAAAAATATAAGAATCATGTTTTTAAAAAACTCACTTGAGATTTTCTTAATACTATTTATTTAAAAAGTTCATCTTACTTCATTGAAATTCTATCTTTAAAATATGTATGTATGGGCAGTTAGATGCACTTTTAAATCCCCTACTCTTTCATTGTTCTCTTCTTATTATGGGAAAAAAATCATAATGTATTTTATTGGTACAGTTTTATAGGTATTCTTAATACCTAGGTGGGCTATCCATCTCTCACTACTCTTGTTCTCCCAGCTATGTCTCCTAATTTTCTTTATATGAACTTTAGAATCTGTTTGGATTTTGGCATCAGTTTGGAAATTGCTTCAAATGCACAGACTGTCTTTGGAAGGAATGATAACTTTTCATTATTGAATCTCATTAATGAAATGTCCTACAATTTATTCTAATCTTCTCTTAAGTTCTTTGGTACAATTATAAAATGTCTGTTCTAAAAATTTCAATGTAAATAGTATTCATTCATTTCTAGTTTTATTAGTAGAAATTTTATATCTAATGTTGCCTATACAGATGAGATTTTCTTCTATTTTATTTTCTAATTTCTTATTGACTATATAAAGGAGAGTTGCTTACATTTTGTACATGGTGAGATATTATTTTGAAGTTTTAACCAGTTCCCACTTGCTGTGTTATTTTTTCTTGACTTTGAACATTCTTTCTTGGGTAAGAAAGATGGAGATAACACAAAAATGCAAAATGAACTAAAACAAATCTTCCTAGTTGTTTGAATTTCAGAGATGTAATTGCTGAGAATTCTTTGAGAAAGGAGCAGTCTTTGAGAAAGACAAATTTTAGGGAACATGTAAAAATGTAAACATCAAATCTTCCTGTTCCTCATATATTAAGATGATTCCTTGGCTGATAGGAAAAGAAGTGTGGGCGGGGAAATAAGTGGGGCTAAGTGACTGATGGGGTCCTGGATTTTCTTTTGGGTCACATGGTTATGTTCAGGGAAGAAAAATAGATTAAAATAATCCTGAGTCAAGTGTGCTGTTATACTCTTGTAATTATAACATTTTGGGAGGCTGAGACAGGGAGACCACTACTTCTAGCTCAGCCTGTGAAACTTAGTAATTTAGCACAGTCCTGTCTCAAAATTAAAAATGAAAAAGGTCTGAGAATTGTAGCTTAGTATGAAGGTCCAGAATTCAAAATTCTAGTCCTACAAAAAAAAAATCCTGCTAGGTTTGGAAAAATCCAATGCACAGAGAAGTTGTGGACTTCACTTTTCTGGGTAGAAGCCAGGGAAGCAAGCATGAAGAAAAGTAACAAACAGCAATGATAAAATCTCCAGAGGCCACGGTGTGGCCAGTCTAGTCAGAAGATGAAAACACTTTAAACGTGGTATATGTGCGGCAAAATGATGTCTGTGCTGAAGAGTGGGCCAGGGCTATTGCTGCTGGAGTACGTGGCATCCAGCCTGACATGGGTATGACATGGGATTCTGAGGGCAAAGAGCTGTCAGAAAAAGCCAGATTTGGAAAAGTCTTGTTAGTGGGATTGAGGAACCATAGAAAGGATGGCATGGACTGATGGATTTGGTCACAAACTCTTCAGTTTTATTTTAAAGAAAGTCTCATACTATGTCCCTGAGACCTTGAATTGATTGGAATTGTCTACTGATGTTTTAAAGAAAACAATTTCATTGAGATATCATTCATATACCATGCAACTCACCCACTTAAAAAGTACAGTTAATTTGACTTTCAGTTTATTTGTAGAGTTTTGTAACCATCACCACAATCAATTTTAGGACATTATTATTGCCCTCCAAAGACACCCAATATCCCTAATCTATAACCGTAAATTCCCCAAGCGCATTTATGTCCTTTATGTTTTACTATGCCCTTTATTTTTAAACATATATAAACATATATTTTTCTAAAACATTATAACAAAGATAAAATAACATCTATTTACTTATTTCCTAAGAAAAAAATGAACATTTTTTTCTTGTAATGTCACTCTACAATCAAGAAGCCACACAGCACTGACTCTTCTCTGTTGGGTGTGATTCCTATCAGTCCTGGGCCTCTGCATCCACAGATACAAGAATTCCTGCTGGTATGACCTTTGGCTGAGGGGATGCTATAGCCAGATTGAACAAGTTTTCCAAATCAAAGACTGCTTAAGTCTTTCCAGAGTTTCCTTAGAGGTGCTGCTTTTTACTTATTTATTTATTTTTGCTTTTTATTTTTTAACAGTGGTCTTCTGCTTTTTCTTGCCAAGGAGGGGCAAGCTTTTTGTGCCTTGAGGGGAATTTCTTTTTGGCTCTATTTGTTCTAAATCTGTCAGTATTTGTGACTTTTTTTTTCAGTGATGCAATTAATGCTGTTCTTATTTTTCAGTGTAAACATGGAGCTTTTCCTATTTTTAATAGAACCTGCATCATTTTATTAGCTATAATGTCCTTGAAATGCTAAGAAATGAATTTTATTTTCCACATTTTAAAAAGAAAGAAGTAGTATAAAAAAGTTAAGTTATTTGCATTCATTCCAAACATTTTAATTAATGACAAAGACAAGAACAGCAATTACATCTCATGATTCCTCTTCATGTATCAGTCTATTATGTTTCTTATGTCTAAGTAGAGGTAAAAATAAATTAGCAAAAACTATTTTTCAGAACTATATTTTCTTGTTTAAAACAATGTTCGTAATCTGTTTTTCACTATGTAAAATGTCATATGTAGTTTCTTTCAGGGAAAAATTACTTCTGTGTTATGGAAAGAACAGAGAGCCAACTATTCTATAGAAAACAAACAGATAAATGATTACCAGTCTCTGAAACTCCTGTTGAAGAGGAACATTTTCATCCACATGTTATTATCCTCCCAGCTTCTGTCTCCCAGCCCTTTTGAGCTCTGAATTTGTAAGGAGAAAATAATAATGAATAATATTTCATGTCTTCAGAATTAGAGTAGCACTTTCATGTACTTTTCTTATTGTATGTGTGTCGTACTGGGTGCCAGTTATTTATCCCAGTGTAATAGATGAGAAACAGAGCCTGTGAAAAGTTAATATGCAAGATTACACATCAGCACATTGGCCTTCCTGTCCTTACACTAAGGCCAGAGTCTGTTCTGGTTTCCTGATGCCATGTTTCCTTTGTTATTTGGAAAGGTTATTAGTGGCTTGACAGAACTAAGAAAAGGCATATCACCTTCTCACATTTGCAGGTGATTTTAAAAAAGTTGTGCCCACTTCTTATATTCCTCTAAAGTTTAACCTGACCTCAGATCCTCTTGAGGGGTCTGTTTTCTGAAGAAGATCTAGTGCTTCTGTACCCACTGATGTGGCTGCGCTAGCAAGTATTTCCAGACTTTTCTTTCTTTTCTCCCTCTTCATTCTACCAACCAAAGAGCAAATACGATACTTGTGTTGGGTTTTGTCTGTTGCTTGCTCTCTTAAAGAAGGGGCTGTTGTCTGGATTCCCACCTTTCTAGGATTTATGAATGGAAATCAGGCCTCAGCATGGTATCTTGCACATTATGTGTGTTTAAAAAGCATGACTGCCTCTTTCAAAGCCCTTAGTAAATAATTATGCAGTAGTAGAAAGTTTAATTTAACTGAACAGTGGAGATCCATGCCCTATTCATGTGAGAAGCATGAAAATCTGCTTCATTAGATTTTCATTACTGTTTATGGCAGTGTACATGTATGTATTGCTCCTAATTCTGAGAAAAATATTCTAAAATCTTGTACTACCCTTCCTTTCCCTTTCCTTAGTATGAGCATTTTTTAAAAATTCATGTGTTTCTTTGAAATGCATTTGACTTCTATATAGCTGTAGCATGGTAACGCAAAAAGAATTGATGAAATTACAGAAAAAATTTAAGACTACCCTGAATTGAAATGGGGTTTAACTTGATTCATCATGATTATGATATAATACTAACTATGTCTGCTGAGAGAGGGTCAGCTGATAAATTATTAGTACTCATTTATGAAGCTAGTTTCTGAATTTCAAAGGTTTTCAACCTAAAATGCAAAAATCTCCTGAAGAAGGCAGAACTGAAGAATTCAAGAATTGTACTCCAAACTCAAAATTATTTTATATCAACATGATACAAAAATTAGGCAGTAGTATATATCAGGTTGTTAAAGGATGCATAGATAGACTTTTAAAAACTTGAGTTTAATATTAGCTATATGATTTTCAATTAATAGTGGAAACATATTGATATACTTTCCATTAGTGTAAAGGTAAAAGTATTTCCTCACTAATAATAATGAATGGTAGCGTTTAGCATATAAATGATACAGGCTCTTAAATTACCTTTACTTTTGCTTTGTGACTGCAGCTGAACAGAATTTAATGCATTTTTTACATGGTATAATTTTATCCTGCTCATACAATGTGAGATGAGTAATAATGATATTCTAATATTAATATAGGTAAAAAATATACATATTGATGAATAATAGTCATGTTTTTCAGACCTCCTTTCCAAGTCATATTAAAATGACAAATAATTGCAATTGCTTCCCAGAGAAATGGTGCTGAATCTGTAGTCAAAAGCACATTAGGGACCAACAGTGTCCATTTGTTATCCTTTGTCAGGAAAACATGGCTCCTAATGAAAGTGAATGAAGGGACACTGATTGAGGATGGTGACACTGACCCTTTCTCTCAACATGAGTCATGACATGGGTATTAATAAGAGGATTGAAAGGTGACGGCAAAGCTTTGGTTCTTAACAACCTTGTATAATCTGGATTTGCTTTTTGTTTGACTTATTTTCTTTTTATAAAATGTAGTAATTTTCATGACCTGGGGGTGCTTTTATGTAGGGGAATGAACTACAGTCTAAAATGTACAGAGATGTTCCAAAGACATTCCAGGGTCATTGTGTTCAGGCAGGATTCCCCAGATAACTGGAGACAATGTTATTTAAAATTGGAACAGCCCTCAAGTCAGAATTTGAGCACTTTTTATAAAATGTAAATAGCCTGCTGTTTCTTTTTTTGCCCATTACACATTGTTTCCTCTAATTGCCTAATTTTTTTTGAAAATTATGATTTCTCTATGCAAAATATTGCTGTAAGAAGAATTTTTTGACCAGGAAAACAAGAAGCGTGTTAAAAGGAAGCATGAAAATACAATTCCAGGTCAGGGATTTCCCGGAACAGTTTTCAGGAATCACGATGATTTTGTTATAAAAATAAGCATATGCAATTTTGTTGCATTTCATACCCAGTGATTCTTGCTCCAGCACTGTTTAAAACTAACACTTCCTCTTTCAGATGGTATAAATATGCATGAATATTTCTATGAATGTGCAGGAAAATCACCTTGTATTTTATAGTAATTTATTTAACATTTATGTGTATTATATATTGTACCATGCACTGTGGTAGGTTTTGGGAATATCATTGCTCATGATCTAGTGGGAAGATAAAAGTAAGCAAATAATAACAACTATTTACTAACTGAACGCATTGAACAACAATACTTTGCTGAGTTTCACATAAGTGATCTCATTTAATACCTGTTATATCCCTCTGACATAGGCGTAGTTATTATTGCCATTTTACAGATAGGAACCTTGGGGCACAGGGAGGATTAAGGTATCATCTAACATCATATGGCTAGTAAGGACTGAAGCCAAACTTTGCTTTAGGACAGATTACAAAGTCTGTACTCTTCACTTCAATATTTTGCTGTACAATATTATATAGCTGAAATATAAACACATACCAGGAGCTGTAGGGAGAAAAAGTGAATTGTGTCTAATTGCTCAGGATGGAGTGTGGATAGGAGCTGAGAAGAAAAAAACATTCAACTAAAGAAATTTTGGGTGGGTTGGATTATCAAGTTGTTTACCATGCACATTGGTAACTGTAAAAGAACATAGAGCACGTGTTATTTCAGTCACCCCATATTTGTGTTTGTTTATTGTAGTGTTTTTCTTTGCTTCTTTCTATAAGCTTAATAAGTGGACATGATAAAAATTGGTGTTAGGGTACATAGAGTAGATTATTAGATGAGGCAATAGAAATTCATAAGCCTTACTCTAATTAAGTAAGAAACATTCCTCCTGGTTTATAAAGACATTTAATAATGTAGAAAAAAATAAGTTTATGAGTAGAAAAATATAATTCAGGCTTAAAAAAATGAACACATAAAATCGAACCATTCTTGAATTATTCACTTGAAAATTTCTTTATATATACTTATGTGTACATTAAAACCTCATTTTTATCTGCCTACATTAATATCATTTACCCCAAAGCATTAGGACATTTTAGTTGCTATAACAAAATACATAAGACTGGGTAATTCATAAAGAATAAAAACATTTTTTTGTCACAGTTCTGGAGACTGGAAAGTCCAAGATCAAGGTACTGTCATGAGTTGATGCTGTGTTTTGATGGTGGTAGAAGGCTGAAGAGCACACAGGGGTGAATTCCCTTGGTCAGTAACTCCTTTGGTTAAGAATTTGGAGGGAACCATTCAGCTCACATGCCATGCATGTAGCACTTGTAGACAATGAAACCTCCTTTATCCTGAGTTCAGTTTCCTGACAACCTCAAATATTTTATAGAGCTAAGCATCAGAAAGTCAATACAAAAGAATTTTGAGTATCCTAAATAAAAGTCAATAAAAAAAGAATTTTGAGTATCCTAAATAATTTTATTCACTGAATGGTAAAATATGTCAGTCCCTAGGAGTTCACACACAATTTTGATGAAGTCAAACTTAGCCTGCCTCATCCTTTTTGTATTGGAGGTAGTATACTTTCCTAATGTGGGGACCCTTTAATTTGTCACATAGGGCCACTGTCTCTTATTGCCAGACAACTTGCATATTATAAATGGCAGGTTTCAATGATGGGAGGGTTGGAGTAGAAAGAAATCTAGAAATAGCTACAGTAATAAGAAAAAGTAGAAATTAAGAAAAGAATAAATGACCAACAAGTGAAGTGAATATCATTGGAACTCAATAGCTCTTAAATCTCTTGTAAATCTTATGTACTGTATAGTGAAATATATCATATAGCAACAATAGTGGCTCCTAATGATTATTCTGAAGTAATAAAAACAAATGATATAGCACTTACTTAAGCTAAAATACATTTTATTGAAAATTTTATCAACATTTCACATTAAAATTATAAATCATTTTGACATTTAAAGCTGCTTAAAGGGGGAGGAACTATAATTTACTTTAGATAAACATATACTTTTAAAACAATTATAATGTAAGGTACAATAGCACTTCATATATTAAGAAAGATACAGTATTAATTAGTTTTTCTTCTTTTGGCAACAGCTATGATGATTTTGTGGAATTCTTCATACCTTTATCTCAGATAGTTTGGGTAAGGCTCTATGGCCAGGTCTAGGGTAGATGGAGTGTGTGATCCACACCTAAGTCTATCAAGACACTTTCACATTTTCCTAGTAACATAGTTGAAAGAAATCATACAATTATGGTAAATAAATTCATGCAACTGTTCCAGTAGGAATACATCTCAGAGTTACTGCTGGGAATGTGAAAAACATGACAATGCCCCTTTCTTCCTTTCTTTCTAGGTGTTAAATTGGAAGAGTGCCACTTCAGGAGTTGCAGGCTGCCATCTTGCAACCAGAAAGGGATGGCTAGTCTAAGAATGGAGTCTACATGGAGATTGGAAAGCTGAGAAAAAGGGTAGGAGAAACCAAATCTTGATAATAGTATATACTTTTTTGAATAAACTGATTCCCTTTTCGGTCAGTCAGTCTCGTAGCTTTCTCTTAAAATGCAATGAATAGAAGAATCTTGAAAAATCCAATAGATAATATATACATGGTTAAAATGAAAAAACAACACATATGTACACTTTGAAGTAGAAATGTAATGTATTACAGCATTTCTAGAAACATTCATTAGCATTCATCTTTCTCCTGGGACTTTAAAGCTTAGAAACTAAAATGTTTGCAGGTTACATATTTCTAAAAATTGAAGTTGTTTATTGCAGCATTTTTTTGTAGCAGCCAAAAGGTAGAAACAAAATGAATGCGCATGAATGGAGTAATGGCTTAATGTGTAACAGCAGAGTCACAGCATGGAGACTTGGAACCATTGTGTGGGTTTGAAAGAATGAATTAAAGCCACATCACATGATTTGAAAGAATTTCCACAAAGTATTTTAGTTTAAAACTTAAGATGTAGAGAAGCAGTCAACCATGACCTCATTTTTAAAAAGCCATGACAATCCTCTATATGTACTATGCATATCTATATAGGATTACAAGAATACAGAGAAAACTGTGGGTAGTATTATTCCTTAACATGCATTATTTTTTTTTCCGGCACCAGGGATCGAACTCATGACCTTGCGCTTGCCAGGCAGATGCTTAGGCCACTGAGCTAAATCCCCCGCCCTTGTCTTTTTGAGACAGGGTCTTGTTATGCTGTTCAGACTGACCTTGAGCTCACTTTGTAGCCCAGGCTGGTCTCAAACTTGCAATGATCCTCCTGCCTCAGCCTCTCGGGTGCTGGGATTACAGGTGTGCACCACCAGGCCAGGCCAACACACATTATTTGTGAGGAGGTGTTTGATGTCAAGGAAGAGGGAAGGGTAAGGGAAGATGGAAACAAAACAAAAATATATATTTGAAATAAGCATGTTTATATTGATGTACAGGGTATAAGCATATAGACTGTATATTCAAACTATATGTAAAGAAATTAAACACAAACAGATATTTTAGGTAGATTCTAATTTTATTCCATAAAAAAGAAATAAATAATAGCTGATCGAGTTTGGAGGTGTCACGTTTCCATTTTGTTATGAGTAAATCTTTGTTATGAGTCTGAACCACCGCTGTACCCATGTTCAGCTTCTACTGCTAGAGGGATGATCTGGTGGTCCTGGTTATGTTCATCATATGCTAAGACCAAAGAGGGAGCAGAGTGGAGCATAAAACAGACTTGGTCAACTGTTCCCACATCTCTGCCAGGCCACATGGTTAGCCTCCTTTCCAGTGGGCTGTTGTGATTTTTTCCTAACTACATTTTCATATCTAGTCTAGAGTCACTTTATATTATACACAATTATGTGACGTTGTACTCTGTTCTCATGATGTTTCATTGCATTATGTCATTCTACTTCTACTCATAGTTTTATGTTATATTTATACCATACCATTATTTTTTGTGTGGTATACACCTTTTACTAACATCTTGAGTTATCTTCTTGATCAATTTTTAAAAATTTAGATCCTTGTTTTAGTGTCCAATATTTTTAAATCCACTTTCCTTAATAATAGTTTTTTGAAACATAATTAATATACAGCAAAAATAACCATTTGGAAGTGTACAATTCTGTGTTTTTTAGTCCACAGAATTTTGCAACTATCACTACTAGATAATTTTAGAATACTTTATCACATCAAGAAAGAAATTTCATGACTATAGCAGTCATTCTATTTTTCTCTCCTTTACTAATCTACTTCTGTCTTTATGGATTTTCCTATTTTAATATTTCATATAAATTAAATCTTTTGTAACTATTTCTTTCACTTAACATAATGTTTTCATGCTTTATTCATTTTGTAGCATATCAGTGATACTTTCTGTTTTATTGACAAACAATATTCCATTGTATGGCTATACCACCATGAATAAATCTTATTTTTTATATAGCTTTTATTTCAATATATTTCAATTTTTTAATAGTTGGTAGTTTTTAGGATATAAGCCTTATACTTATTTTGTTAATTTTAAGTTCTAAAAAATGTTTTGATACTTTTATAATGGAATTGTTCCTTCAATTTTATTTTCAGATTGTTCATTGCTAGTATAGTAAAATTGTTCTTGTGTCCTAAAAACTTGCTAAACTCATTATTTCTAGGTTTTGTGGAACACTTAGAATTTTCT
>RJWT010042451.1:0-12133 GCA_004365215.1 Cuniculus paca
CAATACACTTAGTACTATTGTCAAACATAGTAAGCAATCAGTGAATGTTTTCTAAATGATTGAATTAAAAAAAGCTACTTAGCAAATGGAAACGAAACAAAAAGGGTGATAGTTTATAAAATTCTTCCAGGCACCTGTTGTTCAAACCTGTTTGTTCCCTTGTGCTAAGAAGATTATGCTCATACCATTTGGCTAATTGAGAGATCAAAAGTGAATAATGAATGAAAATTCCATTTTCTTCTATTGTTAAATTCGAAATGTTATTCCCTAAGTTATTTGTTCCATGAGGTAGTTTAATTTTGATAATTGGTTTGAAGAACCTGCCCATATTTTTGTTTCAGCAAAATTGCTAGGTTATAACAGTGTTCAAAAATCACATAAACCAGATAGAAGGACTACATATGAACAAAGAAAAGCTAATTTAAAATAATGGTTTAATGATATGCTTGTGACTGTAAACCAGTTTAGTTGCTTGAAATACCAACTCACATGTTTTGTAAAAACCTACTTTTCGTTTTCGACTAACACATTAAAGTTCTATATGTTCATGGGTAGCTATCATTTGAACCTGGAATGTTCCCCAAAGGCCCATGTGTTAAAGACTTGACCCCGACTGTGGTGGTATTGGGAGGTGGCAGAAACTTTCTGAGGTGGGGGTTCTGGTGAGGAGTCTTAGGTCACTGGGGGCCATGCTCTTGAAGGGGACTGTGGGACACCCATCTCTCTCTCTCTGTTTTTGGTACCAGGGATCGAACTCATGACCTCTCGCTTACCAGGGAGGTGCTTTAGCTGCTGAGCTACCTCCTTGGCCCCAGGGATGCCCATCTCTTGTGTCGCTTTTGCTTTTTGGCTGCCAGCGGGTGAACTTGTTGCTCTACCAGGCACTGCCACCATGATGTGCTGCCGTGCAGACCCAAAACAGAGGAGCCAACTGACCATGGGCTGGAACCTCCAAAATTATGAGCCAAAATAAGGCTTTCTCTTCTCTTTAGACTTCAGAGGTTGATTATCTCAGGTATTGGTTACAGTACTGTGATGCTAAAGAAGGTGCCCATCGTGATATTTTGAAATATGTATACATTTCGGAATGGCTAAATCAAGCTAATTAACATTTGTATTACTTGGCATATTTATTTACCATCTTAGCAATTTTCTACTCTCATGGTAATTTAAAATCTACTCTCTTAGCAATTTTCAAGTATTTTACTATAGTCACCATGTTGCACAATACAGCCTTTGAATTTATACTCCTAACTGAAGTTTTATAGCCATTGAGTATGACTCAGTAATGCTAAGTCCAGCTTCATCCATGCCAAAATATGACTTCTTTAAGTTGTTCAGGTAACACTGGGAAGGTTGACTATTTGTGCCCAGAGCCCCAAATGGGAACTGGGGTCCACAATCCTTCTGATTTTGTCTTTTTACTCATCTTATGTAAAATATCTCCTTTCTGAGGCTTTGGATTGGTAATGGGCACACCACTGAGTTCTGTTCCTTTGACCTCTTTTTTTTCTAGAACGTGAGCTTTTTTTGCTCAATGTTTTGATCCAGATGTTCCAGTTTTCCAAGTTATAGATAGCCTTCTTCTGCTGTCCCTGCCCCTGATTCAATAAACACTAAATGGCAGTAAGGCAAGTCATTGTTCTCAGCACCGAGGGTCGTTACTCTAAGCATTAGGTCATTAAGTTTAGTTCATGTCATCCTCGTAACATATCTATTATATACGTATTATTATCCTTTTTCTATAGAAGAGGAGACTGAGGCAGAGGAAGTGCACTAATTGCCCTTGATCACATGGCCAGTAAGTGTCAGAGGCAGGATTCAAACCCTGGCAGTCTAGCCTTGAGTCCATGAGTCTAGTTACCCAACCAGGCTGCTTCTCATGTGAAATAATGGCAGATGTGGTCCTTAGATCACTGATAAGGAAACATAAACTTGGAATGATGTCAAAAATATTAAATCCATTACATGTTCATAAATTTGCAGTAGGCTTACTTGGGTAAATAGGTCTGAAAGGAAAAGAAATTATTCAGAGAACTCTTTTCAAGTTACATAAATATTTTAACTGCCAACAGTCATTCTAGACTTTATTTGAAAGAGGAGTGATCTCTGTAGGTACATGCTCGAATAACATTATTGTAATGTGCGGGCTTGCTGGCTGTTACAGCAAAACAGTTTTTTTTTCTTGTATAGCTATGTAGAATGGAGAGTCTGGCTGCTTCTATAGTTTGATTTAAGTAGTCCTGGAAGACCTATCTATACCTAAATACATCCCCCATGGATTCCATTCCCTAACTTTACTTTATCTGTTTCTCCTACCTAAGAATTCACTTGGGGAAGGTGAGAATGATTTTGGAGTTTCAGAGATTTGAAGGGAAACCAGTGTGATATGATACTACTGGGGTTAGGGAATTGTAAAAATAAAAAGGCATTTGGCAATTGGGGCTGGGAGAGAGAGAGAGAGAGAGAGACAGAGACAGAGACAGAGACAGAGACAGAGACAGACAGAGAGAGAGGGAGAGAAGCTCAGTTCCAATCATGTGAAATTGCCAATATTCAATTTTTTTGACCTAGAGAAATCTCAGTTTCATGTCGTTTAACTTAAAAGGGAATACGAAAATTATTTCAAAATTATTTCAAGATTATTTCAAAATTTTGCCTGGGATTAGCTTAGGCTCAATATATACCTTTATTTTATCCACTCCCTTCTCTAACCTTGACACTTTAATAAACATGAAAAATAAATTTAGAAAACACTTATGTTAAACCTTTATCTTTTCCAGTAAATGTGAAACCTTACTATCTCTTTCAATTCATAGAAAACTTTTCTTTTAAAACTGGTGTTTTGGATTTACTGTGAGATGTTTGTGGACTATCTAGCATTGATTTTAAAAACCTGTTTTTTGCAATAAAGACCATAATTTACCTATTTTAAGACCTCATGTTAAGGAAAGATATGACTACAGTTTTCTTAACAAAAGATGAGAAAAAACCTTTGTTTATATCTTACTTTTTTTAGACTATTACAAAAAGAAATGGAATGTGAATTGACTTTTAGATTTAGAAGGGGAACTGTGATATTATTGCTTTGAACATCTCTGAAAGCATGCAGCGTAGGACTTATGCTTGATTTGAGAAGGAATTCCAAGAACTAGACCCTTTAAGACATTTTGATAGACATTTTATTTATGATAAGAAACAAGTTAGGGAATGATATCTTCTTTTTATGAATTAAATATTTAAAGAATTAAGCAAGCTGACTATATGAGGTAATTGAAGGAAGAGCAGGTTTTCAAAAACATCTGGGCTTCTATACTGAATAAATTTAGCATTTCTTAAATTGTCTGGTATTATACGTTAGTGTTTTCAGCAAAGGTAAGATGGTGGCCAATTTTCCTTATATATTTGCCTCACAAATTGTTTTCCACTAATATTAGCTTGCTTGCAGAGTATTTCAGGTCTCAGATATGTGAACTGAAATATGCATTTATTGTATTTATACTACTTGTTTCATTTTTCTCTCTTGAGAATTTACATATCTGATGCAATTTTAGATAATAGCTAGGTTGTCAAAGTGGTTTCTTACATAGCCATAGAAGGCATAGAAGAAGTGCATTTCATTTTAAAATTTTAGGACAAGTACTAATAGCATAATAACTTTTACTCATGATTAAACATCACCAACCTGACTGGTATTTTGAAATAAAAGTTCAGTTGTAAACTTGGCTTCTTGGTTACTATGATTAGCATAGGTAAAACTAACATCAGTAATTTTTAACTAGTAACAATTTCTGTTGAAGTGTTTGCCCTTAGCATTTTTCTAAACCCATTACTGTACATATATTAACTCATTTGAACTTCTCTAAAAGGTAAGTAACTGTTACTATTCCCATTTTACCCTTGATGAAACTAAGGTACATGAGGGTAAACTGAGTCACGTAGCCAGAACAAGGAGCTGAGCTCAGGCAGCTTGAAGTCAGAGTTCATGCGTCTAACCATGATATTTTTGTTATTACTTTTATTTTTGAAATAAACTATTTAAAAAAAACAGGCAATGAAAATACCCTATTTTCCTTTGATTTCGTTCTTTGTTTGTTGGTGGAAGCTTCTTGAATCTATGTCTCTTGAATTTCAAAAATGTCTAGAAATGTCTGTGAATAAATTGAGTGGTTTGCACCGTGTTGGATCCCATTCATGGCTTGTGACCATATGAAAGATTTACAATGTTTTATTTTTGTTATTTGGGACTGAATCCAATACTAGGCATCTATAGTAAGTATGTGTTAGCTATGTGGAAAATGATAGCCATCTTGAGTTATTGTTCCCTAAGTACATGCCTTGTTCTGGGCATCTAGTCTTCACAGCAGTCCTTCTAGATAGGCATCGTTATCATTTACTGATGAGTGCAGAGGCTCAGAGAGGCTGACCTGGCTAGGGGAAGAAACAGCTGTGTTAGGCTTTTAACCAAGATCTACTCCACCACCGCGTATTCTTCAGCATTAAGCCAGTGTTTGCAGGTGGTTCAATGTTTAGCTGGATCAGAACCACCAGGAGTGTGATTAAAAATGTCTGATGGGTCCAAATTTCTGGGGAGCAGAACCACAACTGCTGAACCACAACTGTTAATGAGTGTCCAGTGATCTTTAGAATACCCCAGTGTGAGAATCCAGAGCTTTCTCAGACTTTTACAGGAGGGAGAATCAATCGCCTTCCAGGCTTGATGGAACTCAAATTATCAACCTGAGTTTCCCAGTCAGTAGGTTTGTAGTGAGGCCCCAAATTTGTATTTCTAGCTGGGAGTGGTGATACATGCCTGTCCTGTAGTGCCAGCTACTCAGGAGACTGAGGCAGGGGGATCTCAATTTGAGGTCAGCCTGAACAACTTAATGAGACATGGTTTTAACATTAAAAAAAATAAAAGTTAAGGTTCATTTTAGTTGCAGAATGCTCCTGGCTCCAGTGCCTAGTACTCCAAACAAAACAAAAACAAATAAAACTACAACTGAAAAACCTCCAAGAATTTGCATTCCTAACAAGTCCCTAACCAATAGTGATATTACTGGGCCAGTGACCACACTTTGAGAACCACCATAGTAGGCAAGCAGTGGACATGAAGAAGGTACCATTGTTTAGGTTAAAATGATGTTTATAATAGCCTTACATTCTTTGTTAATTTAATTGACTAATTGTATTTTAAATTATGTATCTTTGGAAATTATGTTAATCATTGCTACTTTCTTTTCAATTAAATCATTCTGATAATTTCTGAGCTTATTTTTTAATTGACATAAATACTTACTATGAATTCACAAGTTGCATCGCACCTTTTCTTTGAGTCCTAAGATTCAGCAATGAATTCTTATTACTGCTTTACCAGGTTAAAAAGAAAGACAAGGAATTGTTGAGGCTTCTGATTATTTAAGAAGTCTAGATTTAACAGTCTTCAAATTAAAAGAAATATGATCTAAAATCCCATGCATCTTCTGGCTGTCGCCCAACCCTTCTCCCATCAACGGACGGCTGCTTGAGCATAGAGCCAGGTAGAGTAAACTTCTTCGATTGGGCTGTGTAGCAATTATTTCATGAATCGCTGAAGTCCTGCCTTACCAGAGAAGCCAGCTGATGCAATTCAGCCTGAAGGCCTTTTCAGCAGAGCATCTGTTTTTTTGATACACTTTGCCTATTAATTTTTATCTCCAATGTGTTGGAACTAAGAAAAAAAATTCTCCTTGGTGCCTGTCTCTGCTTATTTCTCATGTAGGTATCATTGATGCTTCTATAAAGCATGTTCCTAGAAAACAAGAAACATTCTTTTCTCCCAGTCTTTTTTTTTTTCTTTAAGCATTCTCTTTGCTTAACTGTGTATTTATTAATAGCATATTATATAGTCCTGATGTCTTCCAGCCTTGTGATCATAGAATTCAACTGCATATATTTATATCTATTACATTTATATATATTTTTATATAACTAATATATAATTCTACATAATTTTTTCCTTTTGGGGATGGTGTTATTCTTTCAAGAGAGATATATAAACTTACATTCGAAGATAACTATTCTAAACTCTTTTCCTTTTGAATCATAGCGGTCTTAATTCCCAGTAAGATATGATTAGAAATATTATTTTCAGAGTTAATCTATTTCTTTACCGTCACCCGACTCTTAGGACACAAAGAACGAAAGCGATTCCTACTCCTATTGAATGCATCCAAGATCCTCTTAACGATGAAATCAAGATACAGTTGTCTCTATAGAAACCGCCGTAGAGACAGAGATACAGTTTCAAAAGGGAAATGTTGCTGGGAACTAAGAGACAGGTAGGGTTTTCTAAACTCTTCACTCATAAATTAAACTTCGGTGATAGGAATTTTTACGAATAGTTTCGAACTTGCCTAGGGGTAGAAGAAATAAAACTTTGACACTTTTCTGAGTTGTTTATATTACATAATTGCCTCAGGGTTTTCAGAAGGGATTATGCTATGTGAGATCTTGTTGAAGATGGTATTTCATAAGGCACCAAAATGAGAAAGTAATGCTAACATTGTGCTAAAGTTTAAAGATGCCATTTTTGCATTTTGTGTAGAAAAAATATTAGGAATTTAATCATTGGATTTTTTTTTCATTTTTTAAGGGGTAAGTGGTCTTTTTAAGTATTTTATATTGGATGGTGTTGTTTCTGTCTGTTTTCTTGTCATTTTAGTTGCATATTTTTCCTCTTTCTATTAGCTTTTAAGATTCTGAACTTTCAGGGATTCATTATTTTTCTCTGTTTTATTAGTATCAGGCTTTCATATTGGTTCAGTTTAGTGTTAAGAACAGTAAATAAATGAGTGACATCTACTATCTTGTCTCTTTAAACTAAAGGGTGCAGTATATTTGAATCACTGAACAGTTTAAGTAAAGGAAAAAGTGAAATAGCAAAATGCAGATGTAGAAAAAATACTGCCCTACTTAGAGCTTGCCGCACCACTCTACCCCATTAAATGTCAGCAGGGATTTTCGTCTTTTCTTTTATCAACAGAGTACTGAACCAACCTAACAAGGTATGACATCAAGTAAACAAAAGCACAAAACAAATTTCCCCATTATCAGTGTTACTATTCTTTTTCTCCCTCTTTTCGTATACTTAATCATAGTTCAAACAGAAGAAGGTATAATTTACATACTGTTGATGCCCAAAAGAATTTTGACTTCAAACAATTTTCCTTGTCTTGTCCTAGAGTAAATAGTTGATTTATGTATTCATTGAAACTAAATGGGGAAAGGAATTATTAATGATTAGTGAGTTATTGTGGAGTGTTGCCCCAGGGAAGAGAGAAAGAGATCAGAGAGCTCTGGTCCTCTCTTCTAGAGCTTCTGATAAAAACCTCTTGGCATTGTTGACTATTTATAGCCTTTTTTGGACTATTCATACATTTTATTACTAAAAGAAATTGGAAATAGCGTAATTTGCAATAAATGGAATTTTTGCGTAGTGGAGCCTTGAGCACTGAATTCCGGGGTTAATTTTATTGGCGTTAAGTCACATTTCTCACTAGAACCCACTTCTTAGAAGCACCGTGCTTGCAGATCAAATCTTGCCTTGCACTTACTGGAGCTTTGTGTTGTTTCATTGCTTATTACTAACTTTCAATTACTGACCCTGCAACAGTAAAATCGGGCTCCAATAAATGCCTCCCAGAGAAATGGAACTAGAATGGTGTTTCTAATTTGGGGTACATGTTTCTTTGAACATTTATGGAATTTAAAATGATTTGTTGGATACTGGAAATCAGGAGAGGTTAGAATTGTCAGGAAATATGGAAGAAAGTCTCTGATCAAGGTTTGCAAAGCTGAGATGTCCGACGAATAGGAATAGATTCTTTGGAGGCTTGTCATGGTCAGCCGCCCTTCTGACTGAAACAACAACAACAACAGAAACACTTTAAGCTAATACATCACCTAAGAATTGCAATTAGGCCCAACTCATAAAGTTCTCCAATGTTCCCAAAATCTATGATGTGAAACACAATCAGATTTATGGGTTGATACAACTTACTCACCTTCGACTAGGCACAACTCATCAAGTTCTTCTGTCTCCCTAAATGTATGATGTTAAAAAGCAAGTTTATGGGTTACTGCAATTCACCCAAGTGATACACCAAAAATAAGAAGCAGAATTTTAAAACAAAATTCTGCAAGATATCAAAAATTCTTACTGACCAGTAAATTTTGTTTTAAAGCCAAAGAGGAAAATCCATTGGTTAATCATCTTCAGGACGACAAGTGCAATTACCTAATTATTGAATGAATGAATAGATGCATGATGAAATAGCTAGATCATTAGCACTTGTGGCACAAAAGCCTGAATGCAATACTTCATTTAGCATGTAGGGACGTTAAGGAAAACTTGCACTGTAATGCCCAGGTAGACGACTTAGTATTCCCATTTGTAGGTATTAAAATTCAAGTTACATACATATGTGTTCAATCATGTATATTTCAGTCATGTATATCTGCTCTGATATCTTCTTCAGTTGTCTAGAGATAAGTGGAACTTCTCAAATATCTCAGGCATGATGAAGGAATGTGACAATCCTGTCTTATAGAAAATAATTGGTTAGGTTATACCAACTTGGGTACAAAATGTTGAACATGGGCTGCTCAAACTTAAGTTCCTAGTTTTAGCCATAGTTGTCCCCTCTCATTCTTTTGCACAGATATAAAAATAGTATAATCTCTCCTTTAGTGCACTTCTACTTCTAACTGGAGAAGAATACAACTTTTGAATCTTTGCTTAGTCAATGGTCATGATTACAAGATGTATGCAAGAAAACATGACAACTATGATATGATTCTAGGCTAGCAAATTAACTCAGTTGATTTTTAAGTTTAGTGCCGATAAAATACTTAAACTAGAGTCAAGAAAGCAAATGAACTCAGCGAATCTTAGTTTAGAGCCCATGAGGTACTTAGAGCACATATGCAAATCAAGCATGCATAAAAATTAGGGGACCTACATCAACCATAACAGATTGCAGAAGTCATCACAAAAGGAAATCAAAAGTGATGGAAAACGTGAAAGAAAATGCTTTCCCTTTTCTCAACATGTTATTAATTAAATTATTACACAAAGCAGTGCATTTCAAGTCTCTCATCTTGTTTTTGTTTTCTCTTCAAACAGATGCTAGCTTTATTGTCTTAAGGTGCCTGGAAATGTTTTCCTTGGAATTTGATTTTTATCTTGATAATAATTATAGAAGAAGAAGCAATTTGGGGCATATATACATATATGTCTGGTGACTAAAATCTATTTGGGGAAAGGGAGCAATAGGTTATGTAATTGGTTTTGGCATTACAATAGGGAGAATGGGGCTAGGGATGTATATATTGAATTTTTGTTTTTTTCCTGTGGTGCTGGGTTTGAACCTGGAGTTTTGTTCATGTTATGTGCACCCTTTATCACTGAGCTACATCCCCAGCCCCTTGTACTTTTCTATTTTCACAAGTGACAACACTTGGAATAAGCTTTTTACCTTGTATAGGTATTGTTGAAAGCACTTTAATTTGTTCTAGACACACACTGGGCATTTTGAAAACAACATTGCCTTAACGAAGAACTAACATAATTCATTTGCAATGTGCTTTGGCTTTGAAGAATTATAAATGTAATTTCAAATTCTCTAGTAGTCGCATTTAAAAAGTAGAAACAGTAACAATTTTAATTGTACATTTTTAGCCTCATATATTTAGAATATTTATTTCAGTATGTCATCAATATAAAAAATTTTCTTGTTTCACTCTTTTTCATATAAAGTCTTTGAAATGTGATGCTTTTCACTCTCAGAACATCTCGGTTCAGACCAGCCACATTTAAGGTGCTGACTTAGTGCATGTGGCTAGTGACTGCTGTCTTGGTGAGGACAGTCTTAGAAAACAGGCATGTGTTCTCTGTAGATATAGAAACTGTTACCACTCCAGTTTTGTAGTGACTCTACACGTACACGTGGGAATTTGCTAACCAAATGCATGTCAATAATGGATTAGACCAGTAGCTCTCAAATGGGGCTCTTTTGCTTCCCAGGGGACATTTGGCAATGTCTGGAATAGTTTTGGTTGTCACCACTGAGCAAGGAGGATGCTACTGTCATGTAGGAGCCAAGGATGCTACTAAGTATACTGTAGTGCACAGGACCACACCCCTAAAAGGATCCAGCCCAAAACGGTAACAGGGCCAATGTTGAGCTCCTCTGGTTTATACAGAATTCACTGACATGAAATTCTGGGGGACAGAGGTTTCTATAGAGATATGTTTTCTCTTCTTTATTGAAAATCTTTGAAAATGTGATGAATACATTCTGTGATGGTTTAGCTGCAGCACACTGAGAACCAGACACTTCAGATCTTTGCTGTCTCATTGATATTTGAGATTGTTGGTAAGTATTACATTATTTTTTTTTTCTTTTGAAAAGAATACAACCAAACAAAACAAAACAGAGTAAAGTCAATCAAAACAAAGCAATGAACATGGTACATGACTTTTAAACAGGGTAAAAATCAATCGATAAGGCTACCATAATGCCTCTTGTTATCTGCAGTATACCTGCCCATACCATCAGGGATAAGTAAAATCAAACACAATACAACAAACTAAAACAGTAGAAACAAAACAAAACATAACAAAACAAAAGAAACAAAACAGAACAATGTAAGCAATACAGAATTTCAAGATACTAGCAAAACAGCATTGGCTACCATAATAGTTGTTATCTTCAGCATAGTTGCCTACACCTTCAGACATATTACAATCAAACCACACAGAATACAGTAAAATCAATCAAAACAAACAATGAAAGCCATACAAGGTTTCTAAACAGATAATTGGCCATCCTCCATGGCTGCAATTATATATTTTGTTATCTTTAAAATAGCTGTCCATGCCATCAGGTATAATAAAATCAAACAAATCAGAATAAAATGAAACTAATCAGAATAATGAATACAATCTGAATTTCAAATCATGATAAAAGATTAATAGTGGTCATTTCCTTCCCTTTTTAGATAATTCCTCCCCTTGGACTTTCCCAATATGTATTGTGCATTTTGGATCCCACTAACACCTTTAGTTTGCTATGCTATGGAGACAACACAAAATTCACCCTTGTGACTCTGGTCCATTACATCCATGAGCACTATTACCAGTTGCCTCTATCTACCTACAAGAGCCTTGAGGTTGTCTTCCTTTACAGCTGAGTAGGTTTCCACCCCATGAAATCCCATGTCTTTCTTATCCATTCTGCAATTAATGGGCAGGCTACCCCTATTTCCGCCCCCGCCGGCTCCCTTTCACATAGGGCATTGTTCTCTCTCCTTTGACTTTCAGACTATGAATTTTCTTTCTAGCTAAATGTGTTTCTTGCATAGAGCATATTGATGGATCCTGTCTCCTGATCCACTATGCCTCTGTTTCCCTCCATCCAGTGCCCTGAGGCCCTCCTGCACTGTATTGTCTTTGCCATGCTGTTTTCCTGCCATTGGCTCCCTATTTTTCCTCTCCATTCAGTCGACTGGCCCCACTTGATGGTCCCCCTCTGACATTGTTCCTGAGACCGTGGTCTTTTTTTTTTCTCTCTAAAATGTCCTTTAGTAACCTTTGTAGGGTTGGTTTGGTGGTCATGAATTCCTCGAGTTGTTCTTTGTCATAGAAGTATCTTGTTTCTCCATTAATTCTGAAAGAAAGTTTTGCAGGGTACATCAGTCTGGGTTGGAAGTTGTTTTCTTTCAGGACTTGCATTACTTCACTCCATCCTCTTCTGGACTTGATGGCTTGTGTTGAGAAGTCTGCTGTGATTCTGATGGGTTTTCCTTTATAGGTGATCTGTTTCTTTTCTCTAACAGCTTTTAATATTCTGTTCTTGAGTTGAATTTCTGGGTTCTTGATTATTATATGTGTGGGTGTAGATTTGTTTTGGTTATGGCTAGCTGGAGTTCTATATGCCTCACTTATTTGAATGTCATATTCTTTTTTTATGCTTGGGAAGTTTTCATAAATTATATCTGTAAATAAGGTCCTGATGTCATTTGTCTTGACACCTGCTTCTTCACTCACATATTTAATTCTTAAATTATGCATCTTTGAGTTGTCCACCAG